>JARQOD010000280.1:0-174536 GCA_033576555.1 Oophaga sylvatica
GTGTTGATGAGGACAGGGTGGAGATCAATCTTCATGATTAATAAGAATGAGACCACGGGACATTTAAAAGGGGCTGGGTGCTTGGGATCTTTGTTTCTTTTTGTTAACCATGGTTATCTCTAAAGAAAAACCTGCAGTCATCATTACAATGCACAAAAAGGGCCTACAGGGAAATACGCAGCAAAAATTGCACCTCAGTCAACAATCTATCACATCACAAAAACTTCAAGGAGAGGGGTTCCATTGTTGCCAAAAAGGTTTCAAGGTCCCCAAGAAAGACCAGCAAGCCCCAAAAACCGTCTTTTAAAAAATTTTTTTCAGCTGCGGGATCGGGCTACACAGTGCAGAGATTGCCGGGTGGCAGCAGGCAGGTTTAGTGCATTGCACGCACTGTGAGGCGGAGACTCTTGGAGCAAGGTCGGTCCAAGGGGGGCAGCAAAAAAAAAGCCATTTCTCCCGAAAAAACATCATGGACAACTGAATTCTAAAAAGGGTACGGGCAGGGGGACTGCGAGGACTGGGGTAAAGTTATTTCCTAAAATCCCCTTTTTCGATTGTTGGGACACGGAAACGCCTCTTCGGAGAAGACAAGGGGAGCGACCCCAGTCTTGTTCTTGCCAAAACTGTTAAGATCCTAAAACCATTCATGTGTGGGGTTGCTTCTCACCCAAAGGGGAATCGGCTTTCCGTCTTCCCCTAAAAAACACAGCCTAAATAAAAAATGGTACAGAATTCCTCCAAAGCAACTTCTCCCCAACCCTCCAAGAGTTTTTGGCATCAAAAATCCCTTTTCCACATGATGGAGCACCTTCCCAAAATAAAGGTGATAACTAAAAAGGGGCCCGGGGAACAAAAATAGAGTTTTGGGGGTCCTGGCCTGGAAACCCCCAGACTTAATCCCATTGAAACTTGGGGGTAAATCATCAAGAAAAGGGGACAAAAAAAAACCTAAAAATTTGACAAAAAGAAAACATGATTGTGCAAGAAAGGACTGCTATCAGTCGGATTGGGCCCGAAGTTGAAATTGAGCATGCCAGGGAGAATTGCAGAGGTCCTGAAGAAGAAGGTCAACACACAAATATTGGGCTTGCTGCATTTTCTATTCAAAAGTCAATATAAACTTTTGTTTCTCATATGTTTGCAATTATTATATTTTTTGTCTGTGAAAAAACATTGCAAACAACATAAAAACCAAGGGGGAGCAAACTTGAAAATTTTAATATTTGTGTCATTCTCAAAACTTTTTGGGCCCTGACTGAAACCCAAATCTTTTTTTACATTGCTGTTGCTTGCCCTATTCCCCCCATTCTGTTGCTTTTTTTATTTTTATTGCCCAGATTTAGTACTTTTCATTTTTTTCCCCGTTAAAAAAAATTTTTTTTCTGCAAAAAGCTCCATTTATTTATATCTTTTGAACCTCTTCTCTCCCAGTATTAGCTACCCCTAACTTTGTACATCCAAATTTTAAATCATTTACCCTCAATTCCTTCATTAAATCATTTCAAAAGATTTGATCAAAAGGGGCCCGGCAACCCCTTTTTTACCCCATTTGCTTCTTCCAAGGGATTTGCACCTTTTACGACCAATCTTTGGGGTCTGATCATTTTTACCAGTTATGAACCATCAACATTGCCTTTCTATTTCTACTAAAATTTTTTTTAAATAAGAATTGTGAAAAGATACTTTGTCAAATGATTTGCAAAGCAGAAACTATATCTACGCTTTTCCCCTTTCCCTGATCCACCCAGTCAGTGATTCTGTCATAAAAGGAAATTAATTAGTCTGACATGATTTAAAAGTTACAAACCTTCGACTCGGGTTTAAATCATTTCTTTTTTTACCATATTAAAACATTTTTTTTAATAAATTTTTGTTAAAAATCTTTCCTGTATAAATCCTTCCCAACCTAAGTTCCCGGGTCCCCTTTTTCCCTTTTGAAGTAGGAACAAAAATTTGCTCTCTCCATCTTCAGGACTTCTCATGTTTTTCCAAGAATTTTCAAGATTTTGGGATAGTTCAAAATTTCTTTGCATCTCCTTTTAGTACTCTGGAGTGTAATTCATAGGACATCGAGACTTGAATTTTTTAGTAATTTCCTCACTATCTTTTTTGTTTATAGATACCTGGGTTCTTGTTTCCTTTAAAAAGGACATGAAAAATGCGGGGTTATGTTTTTGTACTAGGAAGCAGGGAAAAACGGCAATACACCCGGAGGTTGGAATCTATGGATGCGTACCCTGACAACCCCCCACAAAAAAGGCAAGCCGTACGTTCCCACTTTTGGCCTAGACGCCCCTCACACCCGAGAGGCTAACCACACCCAAAGAAGAAAAGGAAAGATACTGCCCCGGAGGATCCCCAAAAAACAAGGGAAACCCCCAAAAATGTAATGGCGGTTAGACAAAAGGGAAATCATAACAGCAAAAAAAGTATTAGCAAAGCTGGGGGGCCATCCGCCTAGACAAAAAGGATAGGAAGGATACTTACTGCAAACTGTTTTTTAATGGGTTTGGAGAGAGAGAACTGAGGGGTTTTTTTTCAGCCCAAGGGGTTAAATCGATCCCGGAGGGATAGACTTCTGTGGGGTAAAAGGGAAACCCACAACGGGTTTGCAAAACATAATCCCCTCAGGTTACTACTGCTCGAACAACAAAACCTGAGCGAAAAAGAGGACAGAGAGCTATCAGAGTGACAGTCAAAAAAAACTTAGTTAAAAAACTACCCAAAACAAAGAGCGTGCAAAACGCTTCCCCCTTAGGGCAACGAAAAAGCATGAACTTTCCCACAGTAGAAAAAAATGTTGTGGAATGGGTTTTTGAAAACCAGTGGTTTTCCCCTGCGTGCCTCCTGACCCTGTTTTGGTTGGGGCAATCTGGGATGTGGTTAGAAAAATTGGAATCTCGTTTTTTAGAGAAGCTCCTAAATTTGGTTAAAAAGGGGAGGGGTTTGGCGGAAGACAATTCGGGTGTTTGCTTTCGGAAATCCATGCTAGGAACTTATCCGTCTACATAGAATCATTCAAAACCCCTTCCAACGACCCCCCCCTTGAGGAGGGTCACCGAACCTCATTTTTGAAAAAACCCGGTCGGTCAGATAGTTCTTTAAAAACGGGAAAAAACTCCTAGCATGGATGTCCGAAGAAAAAACCCAAAATTGGTTTCCTGCCATAAACCCTCCTTTTAAACCAATCGAGTCTTTGTCTAGAAAAACAGAATCCAAAATTTTCTCAACCCCAAAACCCAATTGCCCAACCAAAACAGGGGCCGGAGGCACAGCAGCAGGAAACCCCGGCTCATCTCAAAACCCCTTCACAAAAGCAATCGAAAAAAAACCCTAAAAAAAAACCAACCTCTAAAGCAAAAACACCTTAATCACACGCCCCTAAAAACCTAAATGTTCACTGGTGAACAAAACTTAGCCGCAGCCACAAAAAAACTGGAAAAGGCAAAAGAACAAAACAAAAATGGCTCCATGAACCAGAGGAGCCCCACCCCCAGGGAGGGGAACCTGGCCAACCTACGAAATGCAGAAAATTTCAAATGAAAGCACAAAACAAAAAACAAAAAATATTTTTTGAAGCAGGAAGGGGCAAGACTCACAAGTTTCCAAGGAACCCAGGAAAAACAGTTGAACAAGAACAATTGACCCGGGGGCAACCAGAGGGGGGAAAACCCTCCCTTATTTCCCCGTCTGTATTCCGGATTCCCCAACCTCATTGAATGGTTCAGTACTGTTTGTAACCACCAGGGGGAGTTTCTGCTCAAATTCTTTCTAAAACATTCATAACAGACGGGGCATGTTTCTACTGGGTTTTACAGATAATTTCTCAATGTCTCCCATCCGGCCAAAGTACGTTCCCATCCAAACCCGCCTTCCCCTGGTCAATGGGGGGAGAAAAACCGGGGGTGTGTACATTTCCCTCCATTTTTTCGCTCAGTGTACCATCTGGCGAAGTAGTGGGGGGGGGTAACTGAAAATAAATGTGTTGTGGATGGGGAGCTGGGGTAAATCTGGGGGATTCTGTTTTTGTTCAGCCCCACATCTATCGGTAAACATGGCGAGACCCATTTTCCGTGCGGGCAATTGACTCGTTCCTCTCAGAAAGGGGTGACAAAAGTTTAGACAAATATTAAACCTCATAAGGGACTCCCCACATGATTTTGGGTTTTGATAAAACCCAGTGGCCTAAAATAGCTTGACATGGCCCCCCAAAACCATCAATGATTGGGGATACTTCACACTAGCCTTTGGAAATCAAGGCCCCAGTCGGGAAGAAGAGGGAAGACAGACAACCCAAAGCTGCTTAAAGGGTTGTGTAAATTTTCCACAAAATGATGTTTTTGGGGAGCTTTGTCATCTTCTGGTATAGGTACCTGGTTTTTATCAAGACCAAAGTAAACACAGCTTTTACCAAAATTTTAGAACTTTCTGCTTCCTCTCCGCAACTTTTTGGGTTGGAAAATTTTTTCATTCTCTACAGGATTGGCACCTGTCCACACTGCCAAAAGTATGAACTCAAATAAGGAAAGTGCACAAACCAAAAATATTGAAAAAATCAAAATTTATTGATACATCAAAAAAAAAAATGGATCTGGAGGCTCTACATTTTACCTCAAATTAAATAACGAGTTTTTCAGCTTTTTTTGCATATTATTTTTTTAATTGCATCTTTTTATTGTTTTTAAATTTTTTAATTTTTTTTTTTGTCCTAGGGTTTTTGTGCCCACTTTTAAAGCCACCCCGCGCTTTCTCCGACGAATGGAACTGCACCTTATATATTGATTTTTTTTATTTACAAAGTTTAATATTACATATGTATTTTCTTTTATTTTTATTACTGTAAGCACTTTATACTTATTTTCCCTAATGATCGTTTTTTGACTCATTAATTTTTGTTTTTTTTTTATATAATATCTTTTTATTTAAAGAAAAGTTTTATTATTATTGTTGGTATATTTTTATTGCTTAATTTTGTTCACGTTATTTTTTATTAATTAATTTTACCACTTTTTATTTTTTGGGTTTTCATATTTTTTTTAATTTTTTTTGCATGATTTATCTGCCCCTTTTTCTTGCCGTCAACTCACTCTTCTCACCATTTCTTTTTTTGGGTTGTGCTCTATTTCTTGTCCCTTTTTCTCCTGACGCATGCGTGCTCGCTGCCGCTGGTTGCTAACCCACGGCTCCAACTCAGTCTGGCTGGGGCCCCGCGTTCTTCAGCTTCTCCGGGTCTGGGGCGGAGGGGGTGATGCGCCTGTCCACGATATGCCCTGGGTTGTTTTTTCTTCCGGTTTGGGGGGGTTATCCTTTCTCCGCTTAGGATTTGGGGTTTTACTTCTTTTTACACCTGATTGGTCCCTTCATTTAAATACCGCTCTGTCATGAGTATCCCTACCCCCGGAAGAAGGCACTGCGCCGAAACGGCGTTGTGGGGGGGGGTGGGCGGACGCAGCCCATCGGTATTTTATGGACACGCTTTGCTATTTTACTGGGGACAGGCTTATTGTTTTATTGACTCACTCTGATCGACATATGGATATTACCTTTTTTTTGATTCCGCGGTCTTTTTTTATATGCACTTTCACTTTGTCCCGTATCTTTTGAAGTGTTTAGAAATTAAATCTGAGCGAAGCTCCCTTTTGGTGGTTTCAAACAGTACTGAACCTTTTATGAGGGTTGGAATCAGGAATCACAGATGGTGGGTAAAAGGAGGTTTCCCCCATCATGGTTGCCTGGACATTTGCTTTGTCCAACGTTGTTTCCTGGTTCACTTTGGGGGCTTGCGGGGGCTTTTTCCTCTTCTCCGCTCCAATAAGAAATTTTTTGTTTTTTGTTTTTGTGCTTGCCCTTTGCATATTTTTCTGCATTTCTGGACTTGGCCAGGTTCCCCCCCCCCGGGGGGACTTGGGGTCTCTCGGGTTTCCCCTGAGCCACGTTGTTTGTTCATTTTCCTTTTTCCCGTTTTTTCAGTGGCGGCTTGTTTTGTTTCCCGAGAACTAATTTTGGTGGTAAGGGGCGTGTGACTCAGGTGTTTTTTTCAATTTGACGTTGGTTTTTAGGTATTTTTAGTTGGTAATACCTCTATCCTTTTCTTCCCAGGCAGATTGGGCCCCAGGTTTGCTCATCTATTTTTTGTCTGTGCTGTATTTCCTCTTTTTTAACCGCCATTACAAGTTTGGGGGGTTTCCCAGTTTTTTGGGATCGCTCCGGGGAGATAGCTTTCCCCTTCATCTTTAGGTGTATTTAACCTCCAGGCTGGACAGGTGTCAAACCCACGAAACCTCCTGGCGCCTTAGTTTGGTGTTAGTCGGGTACGCAACCCATTAAATTTCCAACCTCTCGGGTGTATTGCCTTTTTGCCTTCTCTCCCAGCTCCCAAAAAATAACTATCCCCGGCCCAACTGTTTTATATGGAATCACAGGGGGAAAAATAGGTGGAAAGAAAAAAAAGTTGTCAGATTGTCGAAATTTTTTTTTCTGTTTGTTTGCTTTTTTTTCCTTCTTTTTTCTGGGGTCTGGGAGGATTTTTTTTTTTCTAAAGGGAGTTTGCCATTTTGCTGCCGTGTGGATCAGCTTCCACTGAAGTTGGGAGTATTGCTACCTACTTGCTGGTTGCATTTTTGGGAACCTAGGATCACCATCCGATTTGTTTTTGGGGGATCAAGCAAATTTCTGAATTTCAAAAAAAACTGTAATTTTTTTTTTCCCTTTAAAAAACCCTAAGTCCTAAAGGAACCAGCACGCGGGTTCAAATTTTCCCTCTCTCCGCCGGCGACCCTCAGTTGGGGCTTTTTCCCCTGACACCGGGGGAAACCCTTTTTTTGAGTATTTGATGATTTTTTCTGGCTCGGGGGTTATTGTCATAACCTAATGTCACTGTCAAGCTAAAAAAAAACCTTGTTGGCATTAAATCAGGGTTGGGGACACTGGTTGTACTGCAAAAATTCCAAAAGGGGGGCTTCTGACCAAAGGGAAAAGTGAGCTTTGGCGCCCTTTTTCAGAAAGTCTGTCAGGAATGTAAAAGATGTTATGGGGGGTTTTTCCCTCTCCCTTGGTCTCAATGATTCTATGTCATTCGATTAAAATTGACAGAGTTTGCGGAGCGAGAAGTATGCGTGGAATAGTGTTGCCTTGTAAACCAGCTTCGAACCCTGCAGTTGATAATTTGCTTCTGGGGCACGCCATGAGTTTCGAAAGCGCAATGGTTTTTTTTTCTCTGTGGTGATGCCCTCAGCTTTTTTAGTCTGCCCTAAGCGGGGAAACGTTTTGCACGCTCAGTTTTTGGGGGTAGTGTTCAGACTAAAATTTTTGTTGACTGTTACCCTGATTTGCCCCTGTCCACATTTTCTACTCAGGCTTTTGTTGATTCGGGAGCAGCATTAAACCCGATGGATTTTGATTTTTCTAAAAATTGTGGGTTTTCCCCTTTAATCCCTACGGAATCTATTCCCCCATGGGGATTGATTTTAACCCCCCTTTTGAGAATAAACCCCAGTTCTCTACCAGGGATAATAGGGTTGAACCTATCATCAGGGAGTTTTCAAATTTTGTGCTGTAAACTGCATGAATTTTTGTCCGGGCTTCCCTGGTTAAAGTTTTTCCCTTTTTGGATGGAAATCTGGTCTGAAACCCGTTGGGGCGCCAAATGTTTTAATCCAACACCCCCTTTTTTTCTGCCTCTCCCCAGGTCAAGAGTGCCTACTTTTTTGACTGATTTTCTGATGGTTTGCAAAAGAAAATTGCACCCTTTGCCCCCCCATAGGAGTTTTGACCGCTATGAATTATTTCCGGGAGTAAATTCCCTAAAGGTCCCCTTTTTTAACTTGTCTGTACCTGAACATACGCTATGCGGTCTTTTATAAAAGGAGGCAGAATGGGGGGTCTATCGACCACCCCTCCCACCCTGGGTCCCGGGTTTCTTCTTTGGGCCAAAAAGGGTGGTTCTTTAAAGGGCCCTGTTTTGTTTATCGTCTTTTGAACAATATCACTGAAATATAAATACCCGTTACCCTTTTTTTCTGACCTGTTTTCCAGGGTGAAAATTGACGGGTTTTTCCAAGCTGGACCTCAGGGGCAAAAACCCTTATTCGCTTAAGCACGGGGAAAAAGGGAAGACAGCGTTTAATACCCCAGGGGGCATTTTGAGTACCTAGTGATCCCCCTTTTGGGGCTCACAAATTCCCCTTTCCGTCTTCCATCCTTTCGAAAGAATTTTCAGGGTTTTGAAAAAAAATTTTCTGATTGTTTTTTTTTGATGATACGATTTTTTTTCCAATGACGGGACTTTCTGAAAAAGTACGGACTGTGTTCCAATTTTGAGAGAAAATGCTCAAAATTAAGGGATAAATGTCTTTTTGGCGTAAGAGGATGTCATTTGGGGGTTTTCATTTTTCCCATCTGTTATTGAAAGGGCCCCCCGGTAAAGGTTCGGGCCCAACTTATTGGGTCCAACCTACTTCTTAAAGGCTCTTCAAATTCTGGGTTTTGCCAATTTTTATCGTAAATTTTTTGGAATTTTCTTTTTTTTTAAACCATTGACCTTTGCCAAAAAGGGTTCTGATGGGGTAAATTTGGGCCTCCTGGGGAGTCTCGCATTTCAGGATCTTAAACAAATTCATTCTGCTCTGTTCTACGGCAGCCTGATTTTTTTCTCTCCCATTTCGGGTGGAGGTTGATCCCTCTGAAATTGGGGCGGGTGCCTTTTTTGTCCCGAGATCCTAACCTCAAAAGTAACCCTTGTGCTTTTTTCCCTTTCAAAAAATTTTCCCCAAACTGAACGTAATTATGACGTGGTACGGGGTTATTGGCCATGAAGTGGGTTTTTAAAAAGGTGGAGACAGGGCTGGAGGGGAGCCAAACTTTGGGTGGTTCCTCACGGACCAAAAGAATCGGGTTTATCGGGAACACTAAGCAACTTAATCCTAGACAGGCCAGGGGGCCTTGTTTTTCACACTTTTTTAATTTTTTGGTTTTTTTTTTTCCCGGCACTAAGAATTTAAGGGGGATGCCCTTCGGGGAGTTTCCTTGCGGACTCTCCTGGTTTCTGATCTGCGTTATTTTGAAAGGGGTTTTATTTCTTTCCCCCCATCTCGCCAATTAGACGGGCTCGGAAGGGTTTTCAGGGGAAAAACCCAGCGCTGCCCTTTGGGAAATTGTTTGTCCGACCGGAAGAAGAGTGTGATGTTAAAAATTCATTGTTCCCTTTGGGCCGGCACCCCGGGTTTTTTGGGAACCGAGACTTGGTGAGTGGGGTCCTTTTGGTGGCCTACTTTGTCTGGCTTCAGGATTTTGGAGTTTTGGGGGGACTTGCTCTCGCCCCAAGCCTGCTCCGCTCTAGTGGTTTGTTGATGCCATTGCCTGTCCCCAAGAGACATGGCCCATATCTCTTTAATTTATTTCCGCCCCCCCTGTTTCTCAGAGAATGACGTTTCGGTGATTTGTGTAGGTTTTCCCAAGATGATAAAATTTGTGCCTTTTCCAAAATTCCCTTTCCTCCCCCGAATGGTCCCTTTGTTCCTTCACCGGGGTTTGGGTTTACACGGCTTTCCCGAGAAATTGTGTCACAAGGAGTCCATTTTGTTTCCAGATTTTGGAGGACTTTTTGTTCTAAACTTGGTGTTAAATTGTCTTTCTCCCTTGCTTTTCATCCTAGCCCAAGGGCAAATGAGAGAACAAACCAGACTTGGAGATTTATCTGAATGCTTTGTGTTGTGATCAGAGACTGGTCTCTTTTTTGCCTTTGGCTAGTTCGCTCTTAATTTTGGCAAGCTCTGCCACTTTGATGTCTCCTTTTTTCTCAATTTTGGGTTTCACCCCCTCGTTTTTTCCGGGCGGGAACGAGGCTTCGTCTGTCTGGGTGTTGACTCTGTTGGGAGCGTATGCGCAGATTTGGGCCCAGGTAGGGGAGGGGGGTTTGTCCCTCTCTCAGGGAAGGCCCCGGTTTTTGCCCAACCGGATAGGACTTGGCCCCGGGTTTAAAAGTGGGGGACTTGGTCGGGTTGCCCCTCAAAATATCCCATGAGAGTTGCATCCCCTAAGTTTAAGCCTAGTTTTTGGGACCTTAAAAAGACAGGGAGATTCTTAATCCTTTTTCCCTTTTCTTTTACTTTTTCCCGGGGAAATTTTAAAGATCCAAAAACGTGTTCCAAAAGTCCTTTTGAGGAGGTTTGTCGAGCCAGTGGTTCCTATGCTGGGGGCCTCCGACCCGTTTTGTTGAGGGCAATCGGGAGATGTGGTTGAGAAAAATATTGGATTCTCTTTTTTCTAGAGGGAAACCCCCGATTTGGTAATGGAGGGGGTTAGGTCGGAGGCATTCTTGGGTTTTTTGTTCAGACATCTGCAGGAGACTGACCGGGGCGTATCACAAGCTCAATCCTGACGACCGGTTGCACAAATGGGGTTCGGTCCCCCTCCTCAAGGGGGGTACGTTTGAATGTGTTTAAAAAATTAATTTTTGGCAAAGCTCCCTCGGTGTTACAAACAGTACTGAACCTTTCTGAATTGGCAATCGGAACACAGACTGGCTGGAAAAGAGATTTTTCCCCCAAATGGTGCCGGTGACAATTGTCTTGTCTCATCGTTTTTCCTGGTCACTTGGAAGCTTGCGGGGTCTTGCCTCTTTCCTGCCTCAGGTAAGTTTTTTTCTTTTTTTTTTTTTTTGTGCTTCCTTTTGATATTTCTCTCATTTCTGTATTTTGGCCCCAGGTTCCCCCCCCCGGTGGGACTTGGGCTTCTCGGTTTTCCTCTGACCACTGTATTTGTTCACTCCCTTTTTTCCAGTTTTTCATGGCTGCGGTTTAGTTTTGTTACCCAGAGAAAAAATTAGGTGGTAGAGGTCGTGTGATCTCAGGTGTTTTTGCAATTATTTCTTTTTGTTTTTTAGGATTTTTTGTTGCGTAATATTTCCTACCCTTTTTCTGTTGGCAATTGGGCCCCAGGTTTGCTCAACTTTTTTCTGTGGTCTTATTTCCCTTGTCTAACCGCCATTACATGTTTGGGGGCTTCCTATGTTCTTTGGGATCTCTCCGGGGCGATGTTTTTCCTTTTCTATTTTTTGGTGTAGTTAACCTCCAGGCTGTGACGAGGGGGGCTGGGCCAACGTGGGAACGCTCCAGGCTGCCTTTAGTTGTGGGGGTTTAGTCAGGGTACTGCAATCCAGTAGTTTCCAACCTCTCTGGTGTTTTGGGGTTTTTTTCCCTTGTCTTCTCACTACCAAAACATAACATTTTCGGATTTTTATGTATGTTCCCCCACATTTTTTCCCTGATGTGGGGGTTCATGTTCTCTGTCTGTGGGCTTACCATGCCACCCTTTTTTATTTTTTGTTAGTAGTATTCCAATAAATTTTCCATTTTTTCATTTTTTTTTGGGTTGTGCACTTTACTTTTTTGGGTTTTCATTGCATTTTTGCACTTAAACTTGCTTTAATCGTTAACCTTTTTTTGTGGCTATTGGTTTTTTTTTTGGGTTTAACTGCCAAGAGTATGAATACCGGGTGTAAAAATAACAGTTTTCAAAACTGTGCTTGTTGGGCGGGCAACTCGCCTGCCCTTAAACCCCATAGAGAATCTAGGGGGTATTGTAGGGAAAAGACCCCTCTGTGTCTGTGACGGAACAAGGGGCCTGTCACTTAAAAGTTCCTGGGGGGAAAAGTACCCCGGGGGAAGGGAAACGCAGGAACCAGAGACTTTTTTCTGGAAAGTACGGGGTGGGCAACTATAAAAAGGGCACGGGGAGAAAAGCGAGGCAGGAAGGAGGCCTAGGGGATTGGAAGCAAACAAGGGCCCGCAGGAGGCGGAGAAAGAACGGGGTCATTGAAATCGGGGGAGAGACGAACCCGAGGGAGCAAAAAGGGGGGCAAACTCTGACACCCACCCACCCTGCCCCACTCCAGCCGCGGTTGCGGCCTGTGTCCTCCATCCGGCCCACTGTCCCCCTCCAAACCCCGGGTGTGGGCCCCCGACAAAATCCGTGGCTCCGCCTCTCGCCTCCGAGAGGGGCCCGAACCTACACAGCTCCTCTTTTGGCGGGGCCCCCGGGGCTGGAACCGAACGGGACCCTACCGGAACACTCTGCCGGTCTCAAAAAAAGGGAAAAATGACACCCGAACTGTTCTTTAGTTCTAGGATTTTTTGATGCCATTCGGGGCCCCTTTTGTCGTTGGCCCCCCCCATACCGTTTGCCATTTTTTGTGTTTTGGGTAAAATTCCCCCCCCCAAGGAGAACAGGGCACCCCACTATTTTTTTCCCTTTCCCCTATAAAAAAGGGGTTTTAGTTTAAGTCCCCTCCTTTCCCGTCACTGAAATCCCCGTCCCCACGAATACCCGTATTGTCAAGGGGAAGCTGAAGCCACAGACCCAACAAAAAGAAGCTAAAGGGTCATTAAACAACCTGGGCTTTCATATCACCCAGCAATGCCACGGGGTTGATCGCCTCCATGCCACCTGCATTATGAGTAATGATCAGAAGGGGCCCCGACCTTTTATTAATTATTTTTTGAAAAAAAATTTTTCTTTAAAGGCCAACTTTTGGGGTTTTTAAAAAAATTTTTCAACCATTTTTTAAAAAAAATTTCTAATTTTTGAAAAAAGGTTTTTTGGGTTTTTTTTTGGGTTTTTTAAGCCATAACCCTAAAAAATTTAAAAAAATAAACATTTGGGAAATGATAAACCGTTTGAAAAGACTCTTTTTAAAAAAATTTTTTTCTTTTTTTTTTAAGAACGAAAAAATTTTAACTTTTTGTAAAATTTCCTTTTTTTTTGGATGCACCTTCTAAAAAAACCGCTTTTCCCTGATCCCCCCAGGATTCCATCATAAAAGGGAAAAATTTTTTTTTAAAAACCCCCCTTTAAAACCCCCCAAAAGGGGGGTTTGCACTTAATGCCCCGGGCCAAATTTTTTTTTTTTTTGACCACTGTCTTTTTTTTGTTTTTAAAAAATCGGAACCTTTAAGGATTTTTTCGATTCAAAAATGTTTTCCATGAAAAATTGTACTTCAAGATCGGGAAAAAAATTTTTTCAATATAATTTGGGTTTTTTTTTTAAAAAAAAACCCAAAAAGGGGAAAAAATTTAAAAAATTTGAAAAATTTTTTAAATTTTTAATTTTTTATTCCCTTAAAAAAAGGGGAAATATGCACCAAAATATTAAAAAAAATAATTTCCCCCAAAAGCCCAAACTTTAAACAGCAAATTTTGGGGCCAAAATTTTTTTTTTTTTGGGAAAAATTTAAAAGGGGGAAAAGTTGCCAAAATTTCCATTTTTACAACTAAATTTAAAAACCCTTTTTTTTTTGGGGTTCACCTCCCCCTTTGAAGCACTTTGGAAGCCCTTATGGGAGAAAATCCCCAAAAAGGAAAAACCTTTTTAAAAAACTGAAACCCCCCAAGGTACCAAAACCACATTCAATAATTTTTTTTAACCCTTCAAAAAGGGACTAAAGAAAAACGGGGAAAAGGGAAAAAAATTTTTTTTAACTTTTTTTCACAAAAATGATTTTTAAAAAAATTTTTTTTTTTTTTTAAAAAGGAAAAAAGGAAAAATGGACGAAAAAAATTTGTTGTGAAATTTTCTCCTATCGCCAAGCCCCATTTTGGGGGGGAAAACCACTTTTTTTGGCCACCGGCAAGCTCGAAAGGGGGGTGGGGCGCCTTTTTCCCTTTTTAAAACCCAAATTTTTGGGGTGGAATTAAATTTTGGGAAAAGCCATGTCGCATTTGGGGAGCCCCTAAAGCGCCAAACAGGGGAAAACCCCCCCCCACAAGTAACACCATTTTGGAAACTAGACCCCCTAGGAACTTTCTAATTGTTTTGAGCCCTTTTTCCCCCCAAAAGGTTTTCACAAAAGTTTTAATGGGGGGGTTTTAAAAAAAAAAAAAAAATTTTTTCCACAAAAATGTTTTTTTTAAAGCCCCAAAAAATTTTTTTTTTTTCCCCCGGGGGAAAAATTGGCCCCAAAAGTTTTTGCCAATTTGTCCTGATCGTTTTTTTCCAAAAAATTTTGTGGGGGGGGGAACTTTTTGGGGGGCACGGCAGGGCTTTGGGGGGGAAAATAAAAATTTTTTTGGGAAAGCAGACGTTGATGGGGGCATGTTTTTCCTTTGCAGTGCCCCAATTTTTCCTAAACAGTGGGGAAACCCCCCCAAGTACCCCCCCTTTGGGGAAAAAACCCCCCAAGGAACTTATCTAATCTGGGGGGTGGGCCTTTGAAAAACCCAAGGTTTCCCCAAGTTTTTAATGCCTGGGGATGAAAATAAAAAATCCCAAAATTTTTTTTCCCCCAAAAAAATTTTATTTTATTTTTCCCAATTTTTTTTTTTTCCCCAAAGGGGAAAAGGAGAAAATTGGGGCCCCAAAAGTTGTTTTTTCCCAAATTTGCCCCTGAGTACGCTGATACCAAAAATTGGGGGGGGGGAAGTTTGGGCCACGGGGAGGGCTTGGGGAAAAGGGAAATTTAAAAAGGTTTTTGGGAAAGCAGACGTTGAAAGGGGGCCCTGTTCCCTTTGCTGCCCCGATGGCCTAAAAAGTGGAAACCCCCCCCAATTTACCCCCTTTGGGAAACTAACCCCCTAAAGGGGAAAAAAACTAATTTTTTTGGGGGGGCACTTTTAACACCTAAGGTTTCACCAATTTACAAGCCCCGGGGTGAAAAAAAAAAAAAAATTTTTTTCCCCACAAAAAATTTTTTTTAGTCACCAAATTTTTTTTTTTCCCCCAAAGGGGATCAGGAGAAAATTGGACCACAAAAATTTTTGTCCAATTTGTCCTGAATATGCTGATACCCCATATGTGGGGGGAACCACTGTTTGGGTGAACGGCAGAGCTCGGAATGGAAGGAGCACCATTTGACTTTTTTCCAACCAAAATTGGCTGGAATTGAGATTGGGACGCCATGTTGCATTTGGAGAGCACCTGATGTGCCTAAACAGTGGAAACCCCCCACAAGTGACCCCATTTGGAAACTAGACCCCCTAAGGAACTTATCTAGATCTGTGGTGAGCAATTTGAACCCCAAGTGCTTCACACAAGTTTATAACGTAGAGCCGTAAAATTAAAAAATCATATTTTTTCCACAAAAATTATCTTTTCACCCCAATTTTTATTTTCCCAAGGGTAACAAGACCCAAAAGTTATTGTGCAATTTTTCATAAGTACGCTGATACCCCATATGTGGGGTAAACCACTGTTTGGGTGCATGGCAGAGCTCGGAAGGGAAAGAGCGCCGTTTAACTTTTCAGCGCAGAATTGGCTGGACGCCATGTCGGGTTTGGAGAGCTCCTGATCTGCCTTAACAGTGGAAACCCCCCACAAATGACACCATTTTGGAAACAAGACCCCTCAAGGAACTTATCTAGATGTGTGGTGAGAACTTTGAACCCCAGGTGTTTCACTAAAGTTTATAACGCCCGAGCATGAAAATAAAAAAATCATATTTTTTCCACAAACATGATCTTTTAGTCCCCAACTTTTTATTTTCCCAAGGGTAACAGGAGAAATTGGACCCCAAAAGTTGTTGTCCAATTTGTCCTGAGTACGCTAATACCCCACATATTTAGAGAAAACCAATGTATGGGCACACGTCGGGGATCGGAAGGGAAGTAGTGACGTTTTGGATTGCAGACTTTAATGGAATGGTCTGCAGGCATCATGTCGCATTTGGAGAGCCCCTGATGTGCCTAAACAGTAGAAACCCCCCACAAGTGACCCCATTTTGGAAAATAGACCCCTCAAGGAACTTATCTAGATGTGTGGTGAGCACTTTGAACCCAGAAGTGCTTCACAGAAGTTTATAACGTACAGCCGTAAAAATAAAAAATCCTTTTTTTTTTACAAAAATGATTTTTTCGCCCCCAATATTTTATTTTAACAAGGGTAACAGTTGAAATTGGACCCCAAAAGTTGTTCTCCAATTTGTCCTGAGTACGCTGATACCCAATGTGTTGGAGAAAACTACTGTATGGGCACACGTCGGGGCTTGGAAGGGAAGTAGTGACATTTTGGATTGCAGACTTTGATGGAATGGTCTGCTGGCGTCATGTCGCATTTGGAGAGCCCCTGATGTGCCTAAACAGTAGAAACTCCCCACAAGTGACCCCATTTTGGAAAATAGACCCCACAAGGAACTTATCTAGATGTGTGATTTGCGCTATAAAGCCTCAAGTGCTTAACAGAAGTTTATAACGTACAGCTGTAAAAACAAAAAATCATTTTTTTTTTTTACAAAAATGATATTTTCGCCCCTAATTTTTTATTTTCCCAAGGGTAACAGAAGAAATTGGACCCCAAGAGTTATTGTGCAATTTGTCCTGAGTACGCTGATACCCCATATGTGGGGGTAAACTACTGTTTGGGAGCATGGCAGAGCTCAGAAGGGAAGGAGCACCATTTGACTTTTTCAACGCAGAATTGGCTGGAATTGAGATCAGACGCCATGTCACATTTGGAGAGCCCCTGATGTGCCTAAACAGTGGAAACTCCCCAATTCTAACTCCAACCCTAACCCCAACACACCCCTAACCCTAGTCCCAACCCTAACCATAACCCTAACCACAAACCTAACCCTAACACACCCTTAACCCTAATCCCAACCCTAATCCTAACTTTAGCCCCAACTCTAACCCTAACTTTAGCCGCAACCCTAACCCTAATGGGAAAATGGAAATAAATACTTTTTTTAATTTTATTATTTTTCCCTAACTAAGAGAGGGATAAAGGTGGGTTTGATTTACTACTCATAGAGGGTTTTTATAGCGGGTTTTTATGATTGGCAGCTGTCACGCTAAAAGACGCTTTTTGTTGCAAAAATAGTTTTTGCATCACCACATTTTGAGAGCTATCATTTTTGCATATTTTGGCCCACAGAGTCATGTGAGGTCTTATTTTTTGCGGTAGGAGTTGACGTTTTTATTGGGTACCATTTTTGAGCACATGACATTTTTTGATCGCTTTTTATTTCCATTTTTGGGAGGTTAGAATGAACAAAAATCAGCAATTCATTAATTTCTTTTGGGGGGGTTTATAACTGTTCCGCGTGTGGTAAAATTGATAAAGCAATTTTATTCTTCGGGTTAGTATGATTACGGTGATACCTCATTTATATCATTTTTTATGTTTTGGCGCTTTTATACAATAAAAATAATTTTATATAAAAAATAATTAATTTTTGCATCGCTTTATTCTGCGAGCTATAACTTTTTTTATTTTTCGCTGATGATGCTATATGGCAGCTTGTTTTTTGCGGACAAGATTACGTTGTCAGCGGTACTATTTTATTTATATCGGTCTTTTTGATCGCGTGTTTATTCCACTTTTTGTTTGGCGGTATGATGATAAAGCATTGATTTTTTGCTTTGTTTTTTTTTATTTTAAGGGGTTCACTAAAGGGGTTAACTAGGGGACAGTTATATAGAGCGGGTCGTTACGGACGCGGAGATACCAAATATGTGTACTTTTATTGTTTTTTTTATATATTTACAGGAAGAAATGAATTTATTGGGGAATATTTTTTATTTTTTTTTGGAATTTTTTTTTTACACTTTTTATTTTTATTTTGCTAACTTTTTTACTTTGTCCCAGGGTGGGACATTACAGTATAGGGTCAGATCGCTGGTCTCACAGTGTGCCACAGCACTCTGTGAGACCAGCGATCTCACAGGCAGTGCTGTAGGCTTCCTCAGCGCCTGCTCTCAGCAGGCGCTGAGGAAGCCCCCCTCCCTGCAGGACCCGCGGCCATCTTGGATCCGGGGCCTTTCAGGGTGGAAGGCCTCAGAACAGCGCGATCACATCGCGCTGTTCTGAGGGTCTCAGGGGAGCGCGCAGGGAGACCCTCCCTGCGCGCTGCTCCCCTGTGCCCCCGGTACACCGCGATCATGTTTTATCGCGTGTGCCAGGGGTTAATGTGCCGGGAGCGGTCCGTGACCGCTCCTGGCACATAGTGCCGAGTGTCAGCTGTGATAATCAGCTGACACACGGCGGCGATCAGCTGCGCTACCCCCGTGAGCGCAGCTGATCGCCTTGGACGTACTATCCCGTCCCTGGGAATTAAGTCCCAGGTCACCTGGACGGGAAAGTATGTCCATGACAAAAAGGGGGTTAATAAAAAGAAATCTGTTGCACTAAACCTCAAGTAGAATGTTGCTTGCAAATAGAACAAATACCATATATCAAAAATAGCTCAACAAAAAATTATAATAGATAAATAGCTAGATATTCAGCTCTGCATAGACATGAATTTAAAAAGTGCTCTTAAAGGGAGGAACTAATAAATGTTATCGTGGCCCACAAAAACCTGTATGCCCATCAATTTTTCACCCAAAATCCCACGTCATAATATGCCAGATGGACCCCTGTAAATGCAGCAGAGATGATGACATTTTGGGGAATTGTTGCTACATATGGACATAATCAGAAAAACAAAGCTTTGGCAATACTGGAGTACTGATATTCTATACAGTACACCGGTATTCCGCATGGCCATGACAAGGACACGATTTGAAGCGATCCAAAAATGTTTGCATTATAGTGATAATGCGCAGTGTCCTCCCTGAGACGATCCAAAGTTTGATCGTCTATGTAAAATTCGGCCAGTTGGTTGAACACTTCAACACTTCAGCAGAAAATTTCCTGAGACATACAGACCCTAGAGGGACATCGCTATTGATGAATCTCCGGTTTATTTCAAAGGGAGGCTAAAATTCCGACAATACCCACCCAGTAAGAGGGCCAGGTATGGAAATAAAACTATACAAACTGTGCGAAAGTACATGTCAGGAAAATATTAATCATTTTCCAATGTCTGGGCTACACAACCAGAACTGACTTACTGCCTTCCCCCATTGTTTTTTTGTAAACACTGCCTATATTTCTGGAGTAAACTTATAAATTTACTAGTTTCGTTCTCCTTGCTCTATGACCGAACCGACACATATTCCGCACCAAATCACGCTACTAGTGATGAGCGAACATGCTCGCCACTACTCGTTACTTGCCCAAGTATCACTGTACTCGGTGTACTCGGCGAGCACCGATTATTTCCGGTATTATTCGGCTTTAGAGCGCCAATGAACATGCAGGGATTGTCTACCACGCACTGTAATGCCACAGGCATCTTTGTTGTGGTATTACAGTGATTGTCTGGCCACACAGCGTCATCAGGACTATAATAGACCGGACGCCGCCATGCTTGATGCATTCAGCTCTGGATTCAGACAGTGTAGGGAGAGCTGCTGCTGAGATATGGAAAGATTTGTGCTTTTATTAATTAGTGTGTGTCTATCATTGTTCAATCCACAAATCCAGCTAAACCAACAGTCCTTTTAAAGGCTAATTAGGGAGTATATAGATTGCAGTACTAGGTAGGCAGGGGAGTCTATGTGCGCATATCCACATCAGCGTAAGGCATGCAGGCACTGTATGAGAGTATATAGATCTGACTGTATACTTCAAAAGGGTCCATTACTGTCTGTTTTTGCCTATTATATATACAACTAGCTGTTGATATCCGTGGCTAGGATTATTTTTTTTGCACCTGAATCCTGCTAATTTTATTTCAAAGCAATCCAGAGCCCCCATTTTTTTCTACATTTATTTCCTTGGTCACACTGCAGACTACAGCCAGGTCTTTTTAGAACAACGGCGTGAAAATCTGGCAATTTAAAATGGCTTTTTTTGTCCCCTGCATGAGATCTGAGTGCGGAGAAAATTCTTTTTTTTTGTTACTGTAGTATTTTTTGGAGTGTCTTACAACATTTTTGGACACCATTTTCCTGACCAAAAAATATTTAGGTGGCCAAAAATATTTATCTACAGTTCTTATATTTTTCACTGTGTTTTACTCCACAGGCATCGCATATCATTACGATAACTATTTTAACAATTTTTTAGTGTCATAGCCTAGTTATTGACACAAAATCCAGTCCACATATTTAAGTGTTCTATCTCCATCAGATGCGAGATCTCTCTGTGGTCTAAAAATTGTGGCATTTCCGGCCTATATTCCACTGTTTTTGCTGTCTGTTACCCTAGGTGTATACACTATTTTGGGGGAAAAAGATTTTAAAAAATCCAGGGCACATATTGAACAGTCTGGTATCTCTGGTGACACGCCTCATCTATCTGTGGGCTATAAAGTGTGCTTTTGAGGCTTCCCTTCACTTTGTTTGCTGTGTGTTACTGGAGCTCAAAACACTTTTTTGTTGTAAAAAATACAAAAATACCGGCCACATATTGAAGAGTCCGGTATCTCTGTGACATGCCTCATGTATCTGAGGGCTACAAAGTGTGCTTTAGAGGCTTCCATTTCACCTTTTATTTGCTGTGTGTTACCATAGCTGTAAACACGACAGTAGTGTAGGAGGGGTACCTTTCGTCAAACTCAATCTGACAGGTCGTCACGCCCCCTATCATTTTATCTGTCTCCTTGTGATTTGATCTGTCTGGGAAATCAGGACTGTTGAATCTGGGAAGTTCTATCAAAGTGTTTCATGATTTTATTTGGCTCTATTTATATTTTATCCATCTCCTTGTGGATTTGATCAGTCTGTGGTGTGGGGGAAAGGTCTATCAAGGCGATTCTTGATTTTTATAAGGCTCAAAACTTCTTGTGGGAGATCTTTTAAGTCCAGCAGTAAATGTATGTAAAAGATAGCCTTTTTCTAGCATGGCATTAAATCCCTATGTGAGTGTCTGCTTCACTTGCTGGAAAGTTACTGTACAGGCTATCACCTATCACTTGCTGGAAAGTTAAAGTTATTGTACAGACTAAAAGGACTTTATTGTACAGTATTATTCAGTATAAAAGAAGTTTTCCCCATAAAGAATTTAAGAAAAGATTGGAGACGTATCTTTTTAGCAGGACTGCCCCCAGGGGGGTTATGCCCGGACATGTTTAGTTCAATACAATTGATAGAAAGTCACATCTTAACAGGCTATTTAGATCGGGTAATTCTGTTTCACTTGATAGAATAGACTATGGGGTTATGCCCGGACATGTTTAGTTCAGTACAATTGATAGAAAGTCACATCTTAACAGGCTATTTAGATAGGGTAATTCTGTTTCACTTGATAGAATAGACTATTTACGCATAGTAATTATCACTGTGAGGGGTGAAGTTTTTAGAACAATTGCTTTCTGTTCAGAATAATTTAAAATCAAGAGATGGAGCAATTAACACATAGGTGAAAATTACCACGAACTTTCTGTGGAACTCGTTTTCTAACAGGTATTGTAGTTTCATTAATTGTAACACAAAAGTATGCAGCCAGGTCAAGAGGACATCTCAGCTATATTGTGTATAGCCCAGGCATGTTGAGGCATATTCGTATTTTAAAAAAGCAATGACGCGGTATTGTAAAACAAGATTACAAGATTTTATTGTAATAAATAAATACATCTCAAAGACATTTCAAGCATTGAACTAATTGTGAACACCAAAATGGCGATACAGATGGCGATACAGACAGGTTATGGGGTTCTCTCTAGACAGGCGCAAGTTTGGTGAATATTCCAACAGATGTAGTGCGGAGTTTTTAAATTTGATTTTCTCTCAGCAATAAAATTTCTCACAATTGTATCATTACGCGGTTTATCAGCAGAAAAGTTCTCCAATATCTTACTGAACGGCATGTTCCGAGCTAAAAAATTTAAAAAGTACACACAGTAGTGACCGCAGACAGTACTATACGTGTCTTGAATTTGGCTGCCTTGATAATAATAAGTCTCACAATTCTTGTTCAGGAAAGTCACAAACTCGCTCGGAAAGATAGCGCTGTCAGCACATAATCCGTAGCTATCAAAAAATATGGCGTTCTTATCGTCACAGAGGACGATTAATATGGTTGGAGTGCGGGGTCTGTATTTACGATGAATCCGACAGGCCTTTGATTTACCCGTTGTGGTGGAAGCAAATCACACGGAAACACACCGCCAAACACACGCTCTGTAAAGCTATCCCCCTTCAGTATGGTCGTGAGTTGCAGGCTATCCATCATTAATTAAAATCGTACAAGATCTCTCTTCTATTATTAATTTCCAGAATGGCCGGGTTGATTGCAAAAACAAGCATGTTTATCGTATGCGGTGTCGGTAGAGCAAACCGGACTTCAGCACGCAGGTTACCTGTTTTAATGAGGGAGAAATGACCGCTGGGCTCCTGATCAGCTGATAAATCAAACGCAAACAGAGTGAATCCGGACATAAACTCTTCACGATCCACGACCATGGCACAATCAGCTTTCTGCTTGCCGTATATATAGGCGAGAGCCATATACTCTCTGACGGCTAAATAGTCATTAAAGTTAGGGTTATAAGGCCTTGCAGGGATCTGCTGACCGTCCAGGTAGAGGGCTGCGTGGTTGACATTGTAGTGATGGAAGAACAGTGGATTTCTGGCGTAAGACCCGCTAAATGCTTCATTATCTACAAAACCCAATATAACAGTTTTCGGTATCTGGCCTAGGAAGAGATTCTCGTGGTTCGTGATCCGTGTTCCAGCGGCTATACTGTACACTTTCATGCATGTCCGCTCAATAGCGTACTTGGCTGTCGCTGCCAAGAGGACCTGACTGTGCCCTATTCGGACCGCCGGGGACACTTGTACTCTCTTTACAAAGAGAGCGGCTTGCATGATTTGCACTTTCAGCGGATCGACCTCAGCCGACATGAGGCAGAAAGCATCCTTATTTCTCGTTAGCTTAACCTTAAGATCGAGTCCGTTCAATATTAGCTTTGGTTGATTAAATATATCACCAAAAATTGGTCCAATGAGGTCCAATGGTTTGGAGCGGTGGGTTGCAGCAGCTCTTTTAATAAATCCAGCATTTGGGCCATCCAAGCTTCGGTCATTATGGTGACCAGCTGTGTCTTTATAGAACAATCCGGCTGTAAATTGCAAGGACAGTGTCTGTGAACTGTAATTTAAAAGAGTCACTATGTATGCTCTATAGCTGTAGAGATTGTCCGATTGTGAGATAACTCAGTCGCCCAGAGTAATATCGACCTGATTAAAAAGAGTAGCTAGAGGATAGTTTATGAGCACTACACGTGCGTCATCGGCGATATTCAAATTATCCTGCTTGACGATGCGACAATTTATATACAGCAGGGTGTTATTCAGGTCGTAATAATAATCCCCGCTACCCGATATGAAAAATTCCAGCGGGGCATTGTCCGTCAGAGTGGCAACCGGTTGAACTTCTACAAATAGGGATTTCTCTATACTCGTCTGTGTCGGGGTATGTCAAAAATATCCAGTTCAGATTTTGCGCACTCTACAGAAGCATCGTGCAGGAAAGCCATGCTGATCAGAAGATGTCCTCAGCAGTACGTCTCACTCGTTTCTGACGGGGTTGGCGTTTGGTTGATTTTTTATTCATGAGGATCGGGGGTAAAGCGGGGCATGAGCGACGCTTTCTTTTATGTGATCTTTTAGCGACATAAACTAGACCCGCGCCAGCTTGGTCGGGCTGTGTATTTATCCGATTCATAAGCGCTGACGAGACAGTTGTGACGGCGTCTTTAGCAATGTTTTTGACAGCAGTCTTCACGTGTGGTTTTACCAATTCTAAGCCTCTTCTGAAAAGCGGTACCGCGCGGCGAAATAAGCCTTTAAATATCCCCGCCAGACCCGATCCGTACATGTACTCGCTCCCGCTGAACCCCTCTAATCCGTGCCCCGACTGTGCAATATAGTAGCGGGCATAAACAGCGGGGTCCCCTTACGGCCTCTGAGCCACCATGTTCTAGCGTGCTAATCGCGCCTCTTCCGGAAATGTAGTCTCACAATACTCTTACCGTACTTGAATTTAATGGGAGTGCCTTGGTCCGATAAGATGGAGATTGTTACAGAATCAAAATGATGCTTGCATAAGGGTACGTAATCGGGCCGTGTGTATTGAAGCGTGGTAATTTCACCGCTCTTGCCGCTTATTTGCGTCGTTCTCAGAAGTTGGACGTAGCTGCCGCCCACAAGCTGATGCTGGATGATGTTGCTGTAAATAAATAATGTATAAAAAACAGCTTTTATATCGGCATAAATCTTCTTCCGCTCAGTCTGGTTATTATCATACGCTTCGATGTATGGCTGGAGGCCTAAAATATGCGCCAATTTCTGACCCGGGGCAAACTGTATCGTGGGGGAATCCGGTAGGGTAACACTCCGCCTCACATCGTCATAGCGCAGCTTAAATCCGTCGCCGGTAATCTTCAAAATATCAATTCTCTCATTAATAGCACGTATGAGGTCGGCGATTGTGGAATAAAAACTCGGCTTTACATAATATTCCTTCAGCACATCCCCCCGCTTGCCTATATAGAAATTCCCTTCACCCCGCTCAAACGTGTACCATGTATGGGGGTATTGAATCTCAGTTAGAGCAACTCCGTATTGTCCTGAAAGCTGAACGGGCTTAGATAATTTTGTGGTATACTCGGCGATTGTGTTTTCCGGATATATATCGCCAGAAGCGTTGGAGGGAAGGGTGATAAAGAAGGATTCGGATTCCATGGTTATATGTCCGTCAGCGCCGACGCGGGTACCCACGAATTAAATTTATCAGGATAACCTTTCCATTTAATATAGCAATGAATCGCCCCCCTGACACGTTTTTTCCTCAAAATCGTCTCAACGCGGTAGACACTGTTTTCATCGAAATGTATTTTTTGCAGCTCCTCCTTATAAAATGATCCCTCGATAGCGCCGCCCGCTAAGTCGTTAATTTTATAGAGAGGTTTATGAAATTTATTGTAAATGGTGCTAATTAAAAATATCTCCTCTCTGAATGTCTGCTCATAACCCTTCGTAAAAGGGTTCTTAAAACGGGATATCCTGACATGATCTCCAATTTTTAAAGATGGTTTAATACGCTATAAATATTTTTCCATATTTGTAACGAGTTCTGCTTCGTCACATCGCACGGCCGTGTCTGTATCGCGGTGTGAAAGGTGTGGTTGTAACTGTGTACCAAACCTGGTAAAATGTCTATATACCTAAAGGTATTATGTTTCGTCAGATAGCGCCACATACGCGTTTTTAATGTACGATTAAATCGCTCAACTATAGCGGCCTTTACGGTATTGTTGGTGAAAAAATGGTGAATTTTATGCATTTTACAAACACGCTTCATGTGTGAATTCATAAATTCTTTGCCACGATCCGTCTGTAGTTTCTGCGGCGTACGTCGGTCACTTTCAAATATTAACTCGAACGAACGAGCTACAGCCGCACCGGTTTTGTTGGGCAAGGCGGCAACCCAGGCGTGTTTGAATAGTACGTCTATCACGGTCAGTAGATATTTCACTGCGTCATTTTCCCTAGAATATTCAATTAAGTTAACCAAATCAGCCTGCCACTGCGAATCAACGTCCGCGACAAAAATCTTATTGTTGGTGAATCTTGTCCTTACAGGCTTATGAAGAGTGTAAGCATCTTGTTTATTCAGCCAATCGATCACCTCGTGTTGTTTTATACCTCGCGTTCTGACCGATCTGTATAGATTTGTAATGCCACTGAATGATGCAGGGGCTTCGGGCGTGAAATATTGCTTCTCTAATATTGTTTCAACGCGGTTAGCCGCCATGATCCCTCTGTAAAACATGAATGGAATGTTTTTTTCTGGCTCACCGTTGGGGGCATTGACAGAGGGCATGTTCTCTCTGCTAGCCCTAATAAATACAGGCCACTCACAATCAATACAACTCTCGCTTGTAAGGGTTCACACCTCACAGGACACACGGCAGATCTGAACAGGCCTAAAGTGAGTATTTTATGTCTTTCATTTCAATTATATTTAAGTTTGGATAGTTGAAGGGGTTGTTTGCTTGAATAAGTTACCAGTGTTTTCATACTTGAACTTTATTTGTTTTAATAATATATCACGCCTGTGTTGTTTAATAGCTGGATATTTACGCTGTAGAGGTAAATTTAGGTCGCTTACTATTAATATTAATAATTACTATAGATTGATGCTAAAATTCATACAGTTAATTTTATTTTTAGATGGCGGAGCAAATTTTTTCTAACAGTCTTTCAGAACTCTTACTGGCTTTGCAACAGGGTATGCTTTACGACTTATATAGACACATCGGGAGTATTCTAGTTAAGTGTTGTTTTGCACATTATTTTTTATACCGCTTTATTCTTTCTTGTTTAAGAATCGTGTATAATGAACGACTATGTACCTGATGAGATTTTAGCCACCATGAAGTATTCTGATCCTGGGCACGCTATTTTACCCGAGGCCTCGTGTAGTAACGCTACTGATGGGTGGAACGTGAGCGGTCAGGCGGCGCTGCCCAGCCCGGGTACGTTGTGTGGATGCGTGGTTGTGTGTGTATATATATATATATATATATATATAGATATATAGAGTTGTTTTGCATATTATTTTTGCTTTATTCTTTAAGAATCGAGTATAATGAGCTGCGACGTGCCTGATGAGCTTTTAGCCAACTTGAAGTATTAGGATCCCGAGGCCTGTATTTTACCCGGTGCCGCTTGTAGTAGTTTCAACGCGGTTAGCCGCCATGATCCCTCTGTAAAACATGAATGGAAAGTTTTTTTCTGGCTCACCGTTGGGGGCATTGACAGAGGGCATGTTCTCTCTGCTAGCCCTAATAGGCTTATGAAGAGTGTAAGCATCTTGTTTATTCAGCCAATCGATCACCTCGTGTTGTTTTATACCTCGCGTTCTGACCGATCTGTATAGATTTGTAATGCCACTGAATGATGCAGGGGCTTCGGGCGTGAAATATTGCTTCTCTAATATTGTTTCAACGCGGTTAGCCGCCATGATCCCTCTGTAAAACATGAATGGAATGTTTTTTTCTGGCTCACCGTTGGGGCATTGACAGAGGGCATGTTCTCTCTGCTAGCCCTAAATAAATACAGGCCACTCACAATCAATACAACTCTCGCTTGTAAGGGTTCACACCTCACAGGACACACGGGAGATCTGAACAGGCCTAAAGTGAGTATTTTTATGTCTTTCGTTTCAATTATATTTAAGTTTGGATAGTTGAAGGGGTTGTTTGCTTGAATAAGTTACCAGTGTTTTCATACTTGAACTTTATTTGTTTTAATAATATATCACGCCTGTGTTGTTTAATAGCTGGATATTTACGCTGTAGAGGTAAATTTAGGTCGCTTACTATTAATATTAATAATTACTATAGATTGATGCTAAAATTCATACAGTTAATTTTATTTTTAGATGGCGGAGCAAATTTTTCTAACAGTCTTTCAGAACTCTTACTGGCTTTGCAACAGGGTATGCTTTACGACTTATTGAGACACATCGGGAGTATTCTAGTTAAGTGTTGTTTTGCACATTATTTTTTATACCGCTTTATTCTTTCTTGTTTAAGAATCGTGTATAATGAACGACTATGTACCTGATGAGATTTTAGCCACCATGAAGTATTCTGATCCTGGGCACGCTATTTTACCCGAGGCCTCGTGTAGTAACGCTACTGATGGTGGAACGTGAGCGGTCAGGCGGCGCTCCCCAGCCCGGGTACATTGTGTGGATGCGTGGTTGTGTGTGTATATATATATATATATATATATATATATAGATATATAGAGTTGTTTTGCATATTATTTTTGCTTTATTCTTTAAGAATCGAGTATAATGAGCTGCGACGTGCCTGATGAGCTTTTAGCCAACTTGAAGTATTAGGATCCCGAGGCCTGTATTTTACCCGGTGCCGCTTGTAGTAGTTCTAGCGATGCTGGGCCCTGGGACGGTCTTTCAGCGCCGGGCATCAAGGGTACGCTGTGTTTCTGTGTGGTTGCATATATATATACAAATATATATAACTCTTAACTATGTGAATTTAAGCGTGTAAGTGAATATTAACTCCTTACAGATGTCGCGATGATGGCGGAGCGGCATTCATCCGAAATGCCTATGAACCCAGGCACTAACAGCGGCCAAGAAGACACCGCATTTTCTAAAGCTCCTAAAAAGCGGGACTGGCGGTGGTCAGGAAAGGTAAAGGTAAGTGCTGTATGAAAAGTTGTTTTGCCCAAACGGATGAAGAAAATTGTTGATGCCCCTACTAATGATTATTATTATTTATAGGCCGTAAAGTGAAATCTAGGGGGATTATATTTACAAAAGAGAATATACACCTGCTAGTGGAGAACACCTCAGGCACCCCAGAAACCAGTGCTACAACCGTGCAGGCATCATCGTTAACCGTTAAGTGTATATTTTGATATATCAGACTAGTCTTAATACAACGTATGTTACTCTTGTCACACCTAGGATCACGATGTTCCGCACATATCCGTTACATGTAGAATCTCTCCTTAAAGATAGTTGTAAAGTCAGATTGACACATGTACAATCTCATCCACAGATAAATCTAAAGGCGAGAGAAAAACAACCACGAGCCCTCTGCAACCACTACGCATCAACGAGAACCACGCAGCGCCATTCTTGACACCGATACAGACACCTATGTGCCCTGATAGACCGCAGCCGCAACAGCAGCTCTATGTGATGCAAGGCGTGGTGCCCCATTCAAGCGGCGCGCAACCATCCAGCAGTCTTGTGAATGACGCTGAACTATACTCTGAAGTGCAGGAGCGGCCACGTAAACACACGCAGAAAACTAAGCATACTTCAGAAACATCACCCGTCACATTTGCCGCCATGAATCCCTCAACCCAACAGACTCGTGAAGCGCTTGACCGTGAGACTAATCAGCTCGCTGATGGTAAGAAGCGCCCCGTAGAACCGCTCATTATATGGACGACTCATACTATACAGCCGTTACCGCCATCTGTAACTATGTCCGCTAATTCCACAGGTGTTGAACTGTCAGATACCATTAATTTACCCACCACATCTCACGCTGATGTATCTAATCCAGTTAATGTTGTGATGGGGTTAAAGAGAGTGTTAACGACTAAGCATAAAGTGTGTAAAAAGCCGAGGTTTCTGTCACGCTGTCTAGCAGATGTATAAATATATAATGTCAGTAATCTAGCAAGTGGGACAACATTCTATATAACATATAAATAGATAACATTAACATGTATATATAGCATAGTATTACCTGACATAATATCCTGTGGGTCAATACTGAATCCTTTTCATGCTGTCTCTGGCTAGAGGTGGACCGGGGTCTATGCTGACCCTAAACTGGGGTCCTGACTAGTCCCTCTACCTGGAGGTACTGTTAATGGTACAGAGGTCCAGGCCACCAGCGTAAACCCTGTCTCCTATAAATCCCTGACCACTGTAATCTAGTCCTTAGAAGGACCCTGATTACCACCATAGGGAATGGACAGGTAAAGGTTAACAAACAGTATAGACAAACGAGACAGACAGGGGATAAAGTAAATACTGTCTTTCATACAACATAAAAACACAGAGGGAACACCAAAGGTCTAGAAGATAAACTATAAGCAAGGAGTGGAGAAACAACAAAGAAACTCTTAGCTTATGTCTTCTCAGAACCGATCCTAACTGCAGTCTGTATGAATGCTTTCACCGGCATCTAACACCCAGACTGGCAGGGATATAAAGGAAACTAATTAGAACATAATCAAAAGCAGCCGGGCGAGGCTGGACCTAGTCTTAGCAAAGAGCTAGGTAAAATTAACTCCCTCACCACCAAACACAAAGTAACAGCAACTCAGCTGCGAGAAGTCAGAATGTGCAATCGTGACGATCCTCGTGGCGATGCACCCATGACAGTACCCCCCTTCTACGAGGGGCCTCCGGACCCTCAGGGCCAGGTCTGCCCGGGTAAGTTGTGTGGAAGGTCCGAACCAATCGATCTGCGTTAACCTCCGACGCAGGGACCCACGTCCTCTCCTCAGGACCATACCCCTTCCAATGAACCAGGTACTGAAGGGACCGACGATTCAGACGTGAGTCAATGATCTTCAACACTTGAAATTCTAAGTTACCATTGACCACCACTGGAGGAGGAGGTAGAGGTGACGGTATAACTGGCGCCACGTACCTCTTAAGCAACGATTTGTGGAATACATTATGGATTTTAAACGTAGGAGGGAGGTCCAGACGAAATGCCACAGGATTAATTATAGAACTGATCCTGTATGGACCGATGAACCTGGGACCCAGTTTCCAGGAGGGAACTTTGCGTTTTATATTCTTGGTAGACAACCACACCAGATCGTTCACACCTAGGTCCGGACCAGACACTCTCCTCCTATCAGACCTCCGCTTGAAACAGTTCCCTATAGCACTCAGACCATTCAGCACATCTTCCTGAAGGATAGGAACCGGGTCATCCGTCTTTCCAGCCCCTGGGAAACTACGAGATAAGGCATCAGGAAGCAATTTTATTGAGCAGTCATACGTGCGATGAGGAGGTAACTTTTGACACCCCTCTTCTGAGAACATCTCCCCAAAGTCCTCCAGAAAAGGAGGCAAAGTCCTAGGCACGACCGCACCGATGACCGTGTTCATGCAGTTATTCTTGCAAAATTCACCCCACTGGCTTATCTTTCTGGATTGCCAATCAATCACTGGGTTATGTTTAGCCAACCAGGGAAGTCCCAACACAATAGGAGTAGGAAGACCCTCCAACACATAACAAGACAACTGTTCTTTATGTATTGCCCCTACTCGAAGGTCTATGTTATGAACAGCTTGTACAAAGCTACCTTGACCGAGAGGTCTGGCGTCAATAGAAAGTATAGGGATCGGTTTGGCCAATACACTCAGTTGCATACCTTGCACCTGGGCAAACCGAGCGTCCACCATATTAGCCCCAGACCCACTATCAAGAAGAACAGAAATCCTCTCAACTCTCGCACCAACCATCACCTCCGCAGGCACGAGAAATTGAGACGGACCTGGGGACGAAATACCTACTCCCAGGTTGTCGTCCACTACACAACCTGGGATTAACAGTTTTTCGGTGACTTTTTTGCTCAATGAGGCACGGAAGGGACACCCCCCAACAAAATGTCCCTCTCTCCGGCAGAAGAAACACCTTCTTGTCTTGCGGCGCACCGCTGATTCCCTCCTACAAAATGATGTCCCTCCCAACTGCATAGGTTCCTCAGAACAGGCCAGGGGAACCTCAATAAAAGGGACTTTAGTAGTGGGTGGAGTCATAACAGGGGGCGGAGTTACCTCGCACCTCCCCCGAAGCCGTCTATCAATACGAATAGCAAGGGCCATAGCAGCCTCCAGTGACGGAGGAGAATCATACTGAGCCAAAACATCTTTTAATTTGTCAGACAACCCTTGACAAAACTGGCTCCTAAGAGCTGGGTCATTCCACTGAGTATCTGTGGCCCATCTACGGAACTCAGAAAAAAATTCCTCTGCCGGACGATCTCCCTGCTGTATCCTACGTAACTTCGTTTCAGCAAGGGAGACCCGATCCGGGTCATCATACACCAGACCCAGGGCAGCAAAAAATCGATCTACTGACTGGAGGGCCGGGGAACCCGGGGGAAGAGAGAACGCCCAGGATTGAGGGTCCCCTTGTAAGAGCGAGATGACAATTCCCACCCTCTGCTCTTCACTCCCCGATGACCGAGGCCGCAGCCGAAAGTATAATTTACATGCCTCCCGGAAGGTAAAAAATTTGTCCCGCCCACCAGTGAACCTGTCTGGGAGAGCAACCTTAGGTTCAGACCTGGTTTGCTCCGGGGGGAACAAAACCTTGGACTTAATGTCCGCAAGCTCCAAGGACAACTTCTGCAACTGCAGGGCAATCTGGGCCACTGGGTCCATGGTAGCTGGGGAGAATCTATAGTTTGGCCGGTGAAAATGTCACGCTGTCTAATGATATGTATACATATATAATGTCAGTAATCTAGCAAGTGGGACAACATTCTATATAACATATAAATAGATAACATTAACATGTATATATAGCATAGTATTACCTGACATAATATCCTGTGGGTCAATACTGAATCCTTTTCACGCTGTCTCTGGCTAGAGGTGGACCGGGGTCTATGCTGACCCTAAACTGGGGTCCTGACTAGTCCCTCTACCTGGAGGTACTGTTAATGGTACAGAGGTCCAGGCCACCAGCGTAAACCCTGTCTCCTATAAATCCCTGACCACTGTAATCTAGTCCTTAGAAGGACCCTGATTACCACCATAGGGAATGGACAGGTAAAGGTTAACAAACAGTATAGACAAACGAGACAGACAGGGGATAAAGTAAATACTGTCTTTCATACAACATAAAAACACAGAGGGAACACCAAAGGTCTAGAAGATAAACTATAAGCAAGGAGTGGAGAAACAACAAAGAAACTCTTAGCTTATGTCTTCTCAGAACCGATCCTAACTGCAGTCTGTATGAATGCTTTCACCGGCATCTAACACCCAGACTGGCAGGGATATAAAGGAAACTAATTAGAACATAATCAAAAGCAGCCGGGCGAGGCTGGACCTAGTCTTAGCAAAGAGCTAGGTAAAATTAACTCCCTCACCACCAAACACAAAGTAACAGCAACTCAGCTGCGAGAAGTCAGAATGTGCAATCGTGACGATCCTCGTGGCGATGCACCCATGACAGTTTCATACAGCTGTGTCTGTACCGGTTAGCAGTGCGGATTCTGCGGCCTCTGTACCTGTTAGCAGTGCGGATTCTGTATCTGCGAGCGCTACAGCGCAGATGTATGATGGCATTGGGTGGGCTCCCGCCGAAGCCGCAGTGTTTAAGGAGCAGTTAGATCGCTACTTACGCTACAAAATCTGGGTACCCAAAATACTGTTTTTCTGCGATACTTTTGAAAGATTGTTGTCTGAAGCAATCACAACAGATGCTCGTAAGGCCGAGCTATACGCGCTTCGCCGGCTGCAAGTAGACACCGAGATACCCGATGGTGCTAACCCGTTATGACTAAATATGAGCGGATCGGGCCTGCATAAACCAACTAAAACAGCCCGTTATAATAGGTCCAGAGTTATAAAACAAGCTCTAAAACTACTGGTCAGTGCTCGACGCGCACTATGCGCTAGGCGGCGGCGTGGAGGCATCTGTCCTGCTATACCACCACAGACAGCCCAGGAGCCACCACACACAGATGCTCCTGTTTCACATAGCCATGATATCCCTGAAAATGCTGGCCGTACAGGTACACAAAGCTCACAAGCCTCTGATGCGGCTGCTGACTCTGCTGATGATGTGAGGGGATCAGACCATACAGTATTTTTACAACACTTCCATCATCACCAGAGGGACAACCGTAATTTCAGTGCGCGCATACATACCGATCATTTTAGGTTTGTAAATTTGGAGCGTGTACGATCGTTTGTTGAGGCTGTGAACATTGTTCACAACAGTATTCAGTCATTACTGGATAGAGTCATTAGGGACATTGAACCGGGCGACTTTGTGCAGTTAAGGCTTGAAGGTGGCGATGGTTTAGACCCCATTTTCACTACAAAGCAGAGCCGCGAGGATTTTAATTCTGAATCATTTTTAACCCCTCTCTGACATTAGACGTACTATCCCGTCCATAAAACCCGTGCCATTCTGACCATGGACGGGATAGTACGTCATGCCCTTTAATGCGACATCGCGACTTAAGTAGCGGTGATCGCATTAAAATTCCGACGCCAGCTTACCTCTTGGAAGTTGGCGTCGGCATCCCGGGCTGCATCCTCCCCCCTCAGGCCTCCCGATCGCTGTGATTGGCTGTTGAATTCTGAACAGCCAATCACAGCCTTTCTCACTGTTTCAGCCAATCAGAGCGGCTAAAACAGTGAGATCGCAGGCTAGGATCGAGTACCGATGTACTCGATCCTAGGCCTGGGCCTAGGAAAGTCCAGACCCCCCCCGGATTGGCGCGATCGCCGATCACATCGATCGCGCCAATCGCAGGGCACAGCCGCGGTATATCCGCGCTGTGCCCTGCCTGTACCTGCCTGGATCGGTGCAGTAATAGCACCGATCCTAGGCCAGGGCCTGTAGGGCATGAAGGAGCTGATTGGCGCGATCGATGTCATCGACGATCGCGCCAATCACAGGGCACAGCAGCGGTGTGACCGCTCTGTGCCCTGCTAGGTGACCTGCCGGTGACCTGCCTAGGAATCAGAGCTGTGAGCTCCGATTACTAGGCCGGTGCCTAGCAACCGGCAATGCAGGGGTCTCCTTTGATTGGTGGGATCGATGTGATCATCGATCCCACCAATGACAGGTCACAGCAGCGATGTGACCGCTCTGTGACCTGTCTGCAAACTAGATCTGACCTGTCTGACCGCACTGCAGGGGTCCTCACACTTGCTGAGGATTCCTGCTGTGCGGTCACACTGCCAGATCTCCTCCTGTGCTGGGCCTTGTGGTGCCACAGTAGCCTGTGACACCACAACTCCTGCTGAAGAGAGAAGAAAGAAGAGAGAAGAAAGAAGAGAGAAGAAAGAAGAGAAAAGAAAGAAAAGACTACAAACGTGAGTTTTTGAGCCCCGATCCCTGCCCGATCCACCCCAATCCCCCCATTCCCCCCTCCCCCCTTCCCTTTCCCCCTCTTTTTACCCCCCTTTGCGCCGCCGAGCGTTGATTGGTGACGCAGTTCACCCATCAACACTTTCGCACCCCCCTCCTTGCGCACATCCAGCAGCCGCAAACTTTGATAAGTGACAGCGGTCACTTATCAGAGCTTGTGCCTGCCGTTTTTTTTTTCACCCCCCCTTTCCGCCACTCCCGTGCGCACATCCAGCAGCCACGGAACTTTGATAAGTGACACCAGTCACTTATCAGAGCTCGTTCCTGCCGTTTTTTGTTTTTTTTCACCAACTTTTCCGCCACTCCCGTGCGCACATCCAGCAGCCACGGAACTTTGATAAGTGACACCAGTCACTTATCAGAGCTCGTTCCTGCCGTTTTTTGTTTTTTTTCACGAACTTTTCCGCCACTCCCGTGCGCACATCCAGCAGCCACGGAACTTTGATAAGTGACACCAGTCACTTATCAGAGCTCGTTCCTGCTGTTTTTTTTTTGTTTTTTTTCACCAACTTTTCTGCCACTCCCGTGCGCACACCCAGCAGCCACGGAACTTTGATAAGTGACACCAGTCACTTATCAGAGCTCGTTCCTGCTGTTTTTTTTTTCCCACCAACTTTTCCGCCACTCCCGTGCGCACATCCAGCAGCCGCGGAACTTTGATAAGTGACACCAGTCACTTATCAGAGCTCGTTCCTGCTGTTTTTTTGTTTTTTTTTCATCTCCCTTTCCGCCACTCCCGTGCGCACATCCAGCAGCCGCGGAACTTTGATAAGTGACAGCGGTCACTTATCAGAGCTCGTGCCTGCCAGTTTTTTTTTTTCACCCCCCTTTCCGCCACTCCCGTGCGCACATCCAGCAGCCGCGGAACTTTGATAAGTGACAGCGGTCACTTATCAGAGCTCGTGCCTGCCAGTTTTTTTTTTCACCCCCCTTTCTGCCACTCCCGTGCGCACATCCAGCAGCCGCGGAACTTTGATAAGTGACAGCGGTCACTTATCAGAGCTCGTGCCTGCCAGTTTTTTTTTTTTTTTCACCCCCCTTTCCGCCACTCCCGTGCGCACATCCAGCAGCCGCGGAACTTTGATAAGTGACACCGGTCACTTATCAGAGCTCGTGCCTGCCAGTTTTTTTTTCACCCCCCTTTCCGTCACTCCCGTGCGCACATCCAGCAGCCACGGAACTTTGATAAGTGACACCGGTCACTTATCAGAGCTCGTGCCTGCTGGTTTAGACTTTTTTTCACAGGCCTTTTTTTTCCCTATTCGCTTTCTTTTCTTTTAGCTTTTTCTTTTCAGCTTAGTTTACACCAATCACTATCCCCCCCCCCACACACACACACAGTTATAAATAAAGTTCACACAAAGCACCACATTCACAAAAAAAATGTCCCGCCCGTCACGCTCATCCCAACAGCGCTATTCAGTGGAGGAGGCATACGCTATCCTTGCCTCCGACACTGATAGCGAGGGAGAGGATCCCACATTTCTTTATTTTTCAGATGAAGATTCTTCTTCCTCCTCATCTTCCTCCTCGGGTCCTGCGGAACCGCCACGCAGACGCCCCAGGACAGAACATGAGGCAGCGCCCGCCCCTGAAAATGAACCAGCGCACCCCTCTTCGGACCCCGTATGGACCCCGGCCCCCGAAAATTACGAGCCACTGATTCCTGATTTTGTGGCAGAATCAGGAATCAGGTTTGACTCCACCGGCTTCACAGAAATAGACTTTTTCAAAGTCTTTTTCTCTGAGGATTTAATTAACCTCATGGTGGAGCAAACAAATTTGTACGCTCGGCAATTTTTGGCGCAAAACCCCCGTTCATCATTTTCCAACTGGTCTCCTGTAGACGCAGTTGAAATGATGCAGTTTTGGGGCCTGGTCCTCCATATGGGGATCCTGAAGAAGCCAGAAATTCGGCAATATTGGAGTGTTGATATTTTATACAACACTCCACTGTTCCGAATGGTCATGGCTCGGACGCGTTTTGAGGCCATCCACAAATTCCTGCATTATAATGATAATGCACAGTGTCCCCCACGAGATGACCCCAACTTTGACCGCCTGTTCAAAGTTCGGCCGGTCATCGAACACTTCAACAAAAAGTTTGCTGAAGTGTACGTGCCCCAAAGGGACATCTGCGTGGATGAGTCCTTGGTTCATTTTAAGGGACGGCTCGCATTCCGCCAGTACCTGCCCAGCAAGAGGGCAAGGTACGGAATCAAACTCTACAAGCTGTGTGAGAGTACCTCAGGGTACACACACAGCTTTAGAGTTTACGAAGGAAAGGACACCAGGATTGTACCCCCTGAGTGTCCCCCCGTCCTGGGAGTGAGTGGGAAAATTGTGTGGGATTTGGTGCACCCACTGCTGGATAAAGGTTATCACCTTTACACTGATAACTTTTATTCCAGCATCCCACTCTACAAATCCCTCTCTGCGCGAGGTACCGCAGCCTGCGGTACCGTCCGCAAAAATCAGAGAGGCCTCCCGAAGACGCTACTTGGGCAGATGCTCAGAAAGGGTGAGAGCAGAGCCCAATGTAGCGACCACCTGTTGGTGGTCAAGTACAAGGACAAGAGGGATGTCCTTCTCTTGACCACCATACATGGTGATGGCAGCGCCCTCAGCACTGTACGGGGTACCTCTACACAGGTCCGCAAACCGGACTGTGTACTGGGGTACAATAAATACATGGGGGGTGTTGATCTCTCTGATCAACTCCTCCAACCGTACAGTGCTTTGAGAAAGGCCAAGGTGTGGTACAAGAAGCTGTCCGTGCACATCGTCCAAATGGCAATGCTCAACGCTTTCCTGCTGTCACGATGTGCACGCAACAGCGATACGACGTACCTTCAGTTTCAGGAGGTAGTGGTTAAGGCCCTGATGTTTGGCGCTCAGGAAACAGCGGGCCCCAGTACTTCCGGAACTGAAGGTGCTCGTATCATACCAGGTCAGCATTTCCCGGGGGTGGTCCCGCCAACTGGAAGCAAAGGTAAGCCACAAAAAAGGTGCCGAGTGTGTTACAAAAGGGGAATACGCAAGGACACCACTTACCAATGCGACACCTGCCCCGAAAAACCTGGCCTGTGTATGAAGGATTGTTTCAAATTGTACCACACCTCAATGCACTACTAATTTACTTTACAGGAAAGATTAGTTCCAGAAGGGGGGCACATTTAGAAAAGTTCCTTGGGAGTCTACTTTCCAAAATTATGTCACTTGTGGGTTTTTTTTTACTGTTTAGGCACATCAGGGGCTCTGCAAACGGAACATGACGCCCGCAGACCATTCCATCAAAGTCTGCTTCCAAAACGTCACAATTTCCCTTCTGAGCCCCAAATTGTGCCCGAACAGTTTTTTCCCACATATGGGGTACCAGTGTACTCAGGACAAATTGAACAACAACTTTTGGTGTCCAATTTCTCCTCTTAACCTTGGGAAAATAAAAAATTGGGGACTAAAACATCATTTGTGTGAGGTAAAAAGTAGGATTTTTTTTTTTCACACCTGGGCATTATAAACTTTAGTGAAACACTTGGGGGTTCAAAGTGCTCATCACACACCTAGATAAGTTCCTTAGGGGGTCTAGTTTCCAAAATGGGGTCACATGTGGGGGTTTCCCTTGTTTAGGCACATCAGGGGCTCTGCTAACGGAACATGACGCCCGCAGACCATTCCATCAAAGTCTGCATTCCAAAACGTCACTGCTTCCCTTCCGAGCCCTGCCGTGTGCCCAAACAGTGTATCCCCCAACATATGGGGTATCAGCGTACTCAGGACAAATTGGACAACCACTTTTGGGGTCCAATTTCTCCTCTTACTCTTGGGAAAATAAAAAATTGGGGACTAAAACATCACTTTTGTGGAAAAAAAAATAATTTTTTTTTTTCACGCCAGGGCATTATAAACGTTAGTGAAACACTTGGGGGTTCAAAGTGCTCACCACACACCTAGATAAGTTCCTTAGGGGGTCTAGTTTCCAAAATGGGGTCACATGTGGGGGGTTTCCACTGTTTAGGCACATCAGGGGCTCTGCTAACGGAACATGACGCCCGCAGACCATTCCATCAAAGTCTGCATTCCAAAACGTCACTGCTTCCCTTCCGAGCCCTGCCGTGTGCCCAAACAGTGTATCCCCCCAACATATGGGGTATCAGCGTACTCAGGACAAATTGGACAACCACTTTTGGGGTCCAATTTCTCCTCTTACTCTTGGGAAAATAAAAAATTGGGGACTAAAACATCACTTTTGTGGAAAAAAAAATATTTTTTTTTTCACGCCAGGGCATTATAAACGTTAGTGAAACACTTGGGGTTCAAAGTGCTCACCACACACCTAGATAAGTTCCTTAGGGGGTCTAGTTTCCAAAATGGGGTCACATGTGGGGGGTTTCCACTGTTTAGGCACATCAGGGGCTCTGCTAACGGAACATGACGCCCGCAGACCATTCCATCAAAGTCTGCATTCCAAAACGTCACTGCTTCCCTTCCGAGCCCTGCCGTGTGCCCAAACAGTGTATCCCCCCAACATATGGGGTATCAGCGTACTCAGGACAAATTGGACAACCACTTTTGGGGTCCAATTTCTCCTCTTACCCTTGGGAAAATAAAAAATTGGGGACTAAAACATCACTTTTGTGGAAAAAAAAATATATTTTTTTTTTCACGCCAGGGCATTATAAACGTTAGTGAAACACTTGGGGTTCAAAGTGCTCACCACACACCTAGATAAGTTCCTTAGGGGGTCTAGTTTCCAAAATGGGGTCACATGTGGGGGGTTTCCACTGTTTAGGCACATCAGGGGCCCTCCAAACGCGACATGGCGTCCGTTCGCAATTCCAGCCAATTTTGGTTTGGAAAAGTCAAACGGCGCTCCTTCCCTTTCAAGCCCTGCCGTGCGCCCAAACAGTGGTTCCCCCCACATATGGGGTATCAGCGTACTCAGGACATGTTGGACAACAACTTTTGGTGTCCAATTTCTCCTCTTACCCTTGGTAAAATAAAAAATTGGGGACTAAAACATCATGCTTGTGGAAAAAATATGATTTTTTTTCTTCACGGCTCTACATTACAAACTTGCGTGAAGCACTTGAGGGTTCAAAGTGCTCACCACACATCTAGATAAGTTCCTTAGGGGGTCTAGTTTCCAAAATGGGGTCACATGTGGGGGGTTTCCACTGTTTAGGCACATCAGGGGCCCTCCAAACGCAACATGGCGTCCGTTCGCAATTCCAGCCAATTTTGGTTTGGAAAAGTCAAACGGCGCTCCTTCCCTTTCAAGCCCTGCCGTGCGCCCAAACAGTGGTTCCCCCCCACATATGGGGTATCAGCGTACTCAGGACATGTTGGACAACAACTTTTGTGGTCCAATTTCTCCTCTTACCCTTGGGAAAATAAAAATTTGGGGACTAAAACATCATGTTTGTGGAAAAAATATGATTTTTTTTCTTCACGGCTCTACATTACAAACTTGCGTGAAGCACTTGAGGGTTCAAAGTGCTCACCACACATCTAGATAAGTTCCTTAGGGGGTCTAGTTTCCAAAATGGGGTCACATGTGGGGGGTTTCCACTGTTTAGGCACATCAGGGGCCCTCCAAACGCAACATGGCGTCCGTTCGCAATTCCAGCCAATTTTGGTTTGGAAAAGTCAAACGGCGCTCCTTCCCTTTCAAGCCCTGCCGTGCGCCCAAACAGTGGTTCCCCCCCACATATGGGGTATCGGCGTACTCAGGACATGTTGGACAACAACTTTTGTGGTCCAATTTCTCCTCTTACCCTTGGGAAAATAAAAATTTGGGGACTAAAACATCATGTTTGTGGAAAAAATATGATTTTTTTTCTTCACGGCTCTACATTACAAACTTGCGTGAAGCACTTGAGGGTTCAAAGTGCTCACCACACATCTAGATAAGTTCCTTAGGGGGTCTAGTTTCCAAAATGGGGTCACATGTGGGGGGTTTCCACTGTTTAGGCACATCAGGGGCCCTCCAAACGCAACATGGCGTCCGTTCGCAATTCCAGCCAATTTTGGTTTGGAAAAGTCAAACGGCGCTCCTTCCCTTTCAAGCCCTGCCGTGCGCCCAAACAGTGGTTCCCCCTCACATATGGGGTATCGGCGTACTCAGGACATGTTGGACAACAACTTTTGTGGTCCAATTTCTCCTCTTACCCTTGGGAAAATAAAAATTTGGGGACTAAAACATCATGTTTGTGGAAAAAATATGATTTTTTTTCTTCACGGCTCTACATTACAAACTTGCGTGAAGCACTTGAGGGTTCAAAGTGCTCACCACACATCTAGATAAGTTCCTTAGGGGGTCTAGTTTCCAAAATGGGGTCACATGTGGGGGGTTTCCACTGTTTAGGCACATCAGGGGCCCTCCAAACGCGACATGGCGTCCGTTCGCAATTCCAGCCAATTTTGGTTTGGAAAAGTCAAACGGCGCTCCTTCCCTTTCAAGCCCTGCCGTGCGCCCAAACAGTGGTTCCCCCCCACATATGGGGTATCAGCGTACTCAGGACAAGTTGGACAACAACTTTTGTGGTTCAATTTCTCCTCTTACCCTTGGGAAAATAAAAATTTGGGGACTAAAACATCATGCTTGTGGAAAAAATATGATTTTTTTTCTTCACGGCTCTACATTACAAACTTGCGTGAAGCACTTGAGGGTTCAAACTGCTCACCACACATCTAGATAAGTTCCTTAGGGGGTCTAGTTTCCAAAATGGGGTCACATGTGGGGGGTTTCACTGTTTAGGCACATCGGGGCCTCTCCAAACGCGACATGGCGTCTGTTCTCAATTCCAGCCAATTTTGGTTTGGAAAAGTCAAACTGCGCTCCTTCCATTCCGAGCTCTGCCGTGTGCCCAAACAGTGGTTTTCCCTGACATATGGGGTATCGGCGTACTCAGGAGAAATTGCACAACAACTTTATCAGTCCTTTTTCTCCTTTTTCCCTTGTGAAAATAAAAAAAATGTTTGTAAAAGATCATTTTTGTGACTAAAAAGTAAATGTTCATTTTTTCCTTCCACGTTGCTTCAGCTCCTGTGAAGCACCTGAAGGGTTAATAAACTTCTTGAATGTGGTTTGAGTACCTTGAGGGTGTAGTTTTTAGAATGGTGTCACTTTTGGGTATTTTCTGCTATATAGACCCCTCAAAGTGACTTCAAATATGAGGTGGTCCCGAAAAAAAATGGCTTTGTAAATTTTGTTGTAAAAATGAGAAATCGCTGGTCAACTTTTAACCCTTATAATTTCCTAACAAAAAAAAATTTTGCTTCCAAAATTGTGCTGATGTAAAGTAGACATGTGGGAAATGTTATTTCTTAACTATTTTGTGTGACATATTTCTCTGTTTTAAGGGAATAAAAATTCAAAGTTTGAAAATTGCAAAATTTTCAAAATTTTTGCCATATTTGCGTTTTTTTCATAAATAAATGCAAGTTATATGGAAGAAATTTTACCACTATCATGAAGTACAATATGTCACGAGAAAACAATCTCAGAATCGCGAAGATCCGTTGAAGCGTTCCAGAGTTATAACCTCATAAAGAGACAGTGGTCAGAATTGTAAAAATTGGCCCGGTCATTAACGTGCAAACCACCCTTGGGGGTGAAGGGGTTAAATGCTGTTGCTCGCACACTTCAAAGTAATGCTGAATGCTTGGCAAGCAATACCCTAAAACTAGTCATCACTACCGTTAAAAACTGCCGAGGCGGTGTAAAAAGACGCTTGAAATCTATAGCAAGCAGCCGAATCATTAAACAAAAGAGGCGGTGGCTGTATGATTTTAACAATTACAGTACAAATCTGTGTTTGGCCACTAGTGTGTGCGCCCTGATTGAGGATGCGGATGTCGGTGATGCGGTTTTACTGAATCGCTCTAAAAACATACACATGGCGCTGGGCATCCCTGATGCGCGATTAGTGAGTTTTAGCGACATTCCAGCATTTGAAAAATATTTGGGGGTCACCATTAAAGTACTGTACTACAGTCAGGGTGATTGGCGCTACTTTCAGACCGACAATGCAACTAGTGGTAAAACCGTATTCATACTGTTCTATGATAACCACTACTACGGTATCAAAAATATGAAAAGTTTTATCGGTTGCGATTACTTTTGTGAGGTCTTCAATTTGCTGTATACTAACAAGAACACCCATTCATGTCAATATTTTTGTAAAGCGTGCCAAAGAGTGGATTGTGTGGAGAGTACAGGTGTACAACAAACCCTGCGTTGCCCCGTATGTCGGGTTCATTGTCGCTCTAGTGAGTGTTTAGATCGTCACAAACAATTAGCTCTGGATGATCCACCGTTCTGCAGGCTTAAAATATTTTGTGATGAGTGCCATCGCTTTGTGTTCAGGAATAGCGAGGGGATGCATGAATGTGCTGGTTTACGTTGCCCTGTATGTCGTGGTCATGTAAATAAATTTGACGCCCATCTCTGTTACATGCGCCGCTATGTACCAGGGGACGAGACAGATTGTTATATCTTTTACGATTTTGAATGTATGCAGGAGACAGGTACCCACATCCCAAATTACATTTATGCCACAACTCTGAGTGGTGAGCAGTCCTGGGAGTTTGAAGGTGATAGTTGTACGCACGACTTTCTACTGTTCTTTACCAGCGGGAAATTTTCAGGCTATACATTTATAGCCCACAATGCAGGTTACGATTCTTACTTTATTGTTAAGGAGCTGATTTTTGAAAAACTACAGGTAAAGCTGATAGCCCAAGGTGGCCGGCTCTTGTGTGTGATGGTGCCCGATTTGTCTATAAGGTTCATAGACTCGCTAAATTTTATCCCCATGAAGCTCAGTAAATTACCTCAGGCCATGGGCTTTTCAGGTGCCAAAGGTCATTTTCCACACTTTTTTAACACCCGAGAAAACCAAAACTATGTAGGTCCCATACCCGATGTGAAATATTATGGCTTAGAGTACATGGCACCGGGTGAGAAGGTAGAGTTCCTGGCCTGGCATGAGGGTCACAAACACACACTTTTTGACTTCAAGAGTGAACTAAAATCATACTGCAAACAGGATGTTGAAATTTTGAGACGAGCCTGTGAGATCTGTAGAGAGTGCATTATGGAAATGACGCTGAAAAGTGTTAAAAAATACTGTGACATTCAAAAAGAAATGGTTGTGGAGAGCAGCTGTATTGACCCTTTTCAATTCATCACCCTGGCCTCTGTATGTATGTCAATGTATCGATTTAAATTTCTACCAGAAAAAACGATCGCCATTTTACCGGGTGATAATTATCACAAGGTGAAAAAGCGCTACTCATCCGCCGCTATACAGTGGCTCATGTATGTAGCGCATACCGAGAACATTGACATTCAGCATGCCTTGAGAGGGGGTGAGAAAACAACTCGGGCAATATTTTCTAGATGGCTATGCCTATGTTAACGGACAGCACATAGCTTTTGAATTTCAGGGCTGTTTTTTCCACGGCTGCCCGTCGTGCTATAATGAGAATGATACAAATAAAGTTACAAACACCACCTACGGTCAATTATATCATGCTTTCTTACCTAAAAAGCGCTACCTGCAGAGGTGCGGGTACACCATAAGAGTGATGTGGGAGCATGAATGGCGTGAAATAGTTAAAAATGATTCTAACCTTCAGGCATTTCTCCATCAAATGGATTTCCCCGCTCACTTAGACCCCCGCGATGCGCTTTATGGGGGGCGAACTAACGCCATTAAGCTCTATCACCAGGTGGAAGCTGATGAGACTTTACATTACTACGACTTCACCAGTCTGTACCCCTTTGTAAACAAAACTAAAACATACCCTGTGGGGCACCCCGACATCATCTATGACAACTTTGGTTTCATTAAAAAATACTTTGGCTTAGCTAAAGTCAAGGTCTACCCCCCGAGAGATTTATTTTTTCCTGTTCTACTCGACAAAAAATTGATGTTCCCCCTTTGCTATACATGCGCTGTAAACTCACAGGCAGAGGAATGCAGACATAGTGATGAAGAACGCTCCCTGACAGGTACCTGGTGCACTATAGAGCTCGAGCTGGCGATAGATAAAGGGTACCGGATCGCCCACATCTATGAAATATGGCATTTTCCAAACACCAGCGACGATCTGTTTGCAGCCTACATTAAATTACAACTTAGGGATAAGCAGGAGGCGTCAGGGTATCCTAGCTGGTGCACTGATGATGCCAAGAAAAAGCAGTACATTGACAGTTTTCTTGAAAAAGAGGGTGTGCAGTTACGACCTGAAAATATAGCCGTCAACCCCGCTAAAAGACAGATCTCCAAACTTTTCTTAAATTCTTTATGGGGAAGTTTGCTCAACGGTCCAATCTACCAAGCACCAAGATTGTTAGGGATCCTGATGAGCTTTTTAGGTATCTCTTCCTGCCCTACTATGACATTTCTACGCTAGATTTTATCGATGATGAAACCACAACCATTAACTGGAAATATGCGGATGGACACCACACAGTCAATAAAAACACAAACATCTTTATAGCCTGCTTTACCACCGCGTATGCGCGGCTAGAGCTCTATTCTCTGCTGGACCGGCTGCAGGAGAGGTGCCTTTATCACGACACAGATTCGGTTATTTTTGTGCACAGGGTAGGTGAGTGGCAGCCGCCTCTAGGCGATTACCTGGGGGAATTGACGAGTGAGATACCCGAGGGCACACACATCACAGAGTTTGTTTCTGCAGGGCCCAAAACTTACGGGTACAAGCTCAACACAGGGAAAACTGTCTTAAAAGTGAAGGGAATAACGCTAAAAGTTGCTAACTCTCAATCTATCAATTTTAGCAGTCTGAAAGATTTAGTTCTGGACTACCCCCGTAATTCAGCCCCCGAAACTCAGAAGCGCATCGTCGTACAGCAACAGGGCATTGTGAGACATAAAAAATATTGGAATATTGAATCCCGTGTCCTACAAAAGACCCAGAAGTGTGTCTACACAAAGCGCCGACTATTAGACGAATTCACCACCCTGCCGTTTGGCTATTAGCACAGTATTGTGATGGATGCGCGGCTACAACACCCGCTCTCGTGCATTCTAGCAGGGCCGTCTAATTCTGGAAAGAGTTATTTTGTAAAACAAATGCTGTATATTATTGAAAGTAATTTTTCTCACAAGCCTGATAATATTGTTTGGTTTTATTCATGCTGGCAGAAACTATATGATGAAATCTCTCTCTCTTTTCCCAACACCAGATTTGTGGAGGGTCTGCCGAATACATTCGTAGATGACGAATTATTCCCACCGGATAAGGTGAATTTGGCGATTGTTGATGATCTCATGGAGAGTGCTAGCGAAAATTGCGAGATAGAAAAAGCGTTCACCAAGTATGTGCACCATAGAAATCTCAGTATTTTCTACCTGGTACAAAACATATTTTGTCAGGGTAAGAAAAGCCGCACCATAAATTTAAACACAAAGTACATGGTTCTTTTTAACAACCCGTGAGATAAATTACAAATTTTAACACTAGCCCGTCAGATGTACCCCGGAAAAACACTTTTTTTCCTAGAAGCATTTGAGGATGCTACGCGGGAGCCTTATGGGTATTTGCTGGTCGATTTGAGAGCTAATACACCGGAGGATCACCGCTTACGGACGGGGTTGTTTCCACCGGCGTTGCCCGCTGTCTATGTGCAGAAGAAAACCGCTTCTAAAAAGTGAATTTTATGCGGGATCGCACATTCCACGCTGTGTGCGTTGTGCTGTAAAGATGTCTGAGAGACTCCGGCGTAACTGGGCTCTCTTAAAAACCCTGGTGAAGGCAACCCCATCCGTCCGGAAATCTATTTTGCGCAATGCGAGCGTGGATTTAATCACAGCTATAGGTGAGATTGCTTTAAACATCTTAAAAGGCCGAATCCCGCTGAAAGAGCGCCAAAACGGCATACTGAAGAAGTGGCGTAAAGCTATAAGAACCATGAGTGATAGAGCGCAGTCCATAAAGAAAAAGAAGCGAGTACTGAATCAGACCGGTGGCTTTATCGGACCTCTTTTAGGTTTTGCAATACCCATAATAACGAGTCTGCTCGCGGGCAAATAATGGATCATGCTGAGAAAATGTATCTAGTCCCCAAACAGGACCTACATAAGCTAAGGCCACCAACCACCGAGAGCATACGCGAAACTGTTATTCGTCGCCTCGATGATGAAATTAACACCGTTTTACAGCGACGCGACATCCCTGACGATGTGAAAATTAAAATGTATAGCACCGTGCTGGAGCGCTACTTGGTACATACGAAACGCTGCTCGAAAGAATTAACAACTTTAAATCTCGTCAGCACTCCCGGTCCTGAGCATCAACAGCCGCCAAATACCGACACCGATAAAAAAAATCATGAGATCGCTGAAATTGTAGGCCATATAAACCAAAGATATAAAAATAATGCTGAATTTTTACTAAACAGGTTACTCCAGAATAAAAATGTGACAGACTGGAATGATAAAGACGAATTTATTTTCAAAGGTGCTGTAATACCTGGGTCTAACTTAGTGGATTTGGTACGTAGTACAACTCAGAGTCACGCTCTGAGCGTCAGGAATTTACCTAGGGGTTGGGAATCGTTTATGCGAGCTATGGCCGAGCTAAATATACCCTCTACTGTTGTGGGTAATCCCACTACTAGGCAGCATTTAGACAAATTAAAAATGGCCTCCAGCGATGGTGTATCTACACCGATGAGGGTAGACCCCTCACCCCGTACAATTCATTCTCTGCACTCGCCGTCATTAGGCACCACAAGGGGAACTCTATGTAATGTATGTGATACAGTTCATATAGCGTCTTGTGCTTGGGTGCGATGAAAATACTTGAGACACAGGTTGAAAAAGAAAGTCTTGTATTGCTTCATACAAATTGGCAAAAATAAACACACAGGTTGCAAACACAGAAGCAGGAGACACAGCAGGCCAAAGTAATCTAAGTTCATCAATAACTCTCCACAACAGATTCAGATCTTTTCTATGTTACCGCAAGTCCATGCAACCGTGAGGCTTTCAAGAGCAGAGTTCAGAGTCCACAAGAGCTCCAGAGTTTCTCAGTAGAAATGGCTGGAGTACAAAGTCCAAGGCTTCAGGAGTCAGAACACAGGTTCACTGCAGGCCAGATTCTGAAGCACTGATTGCTCAGGTGTGGCTGTTTAAGAAGCAAACGGAGAGAATCAGGGCGGGAACATGCAAGCTGGAAAACTCCATTTTAACTGAGGGCAAGATAGCTGTAGCAAAACAGAAAGCAAAATGGCCGACGAACAAACTGAGTTTCAGAAACAGATATACAGAACCTTACATTACTCCCCCCTTAGGGCAACCTCCGGATGACCTCAGACCAGGCTTATGTGGGTACCTCTGATGAAACTGACGGAGCAAGCGAGGAGCATTAACGTTATTGACTGGCTCCCATGAGTTGTCCTCCACTGGGTAGCCCTGCCATTTGATCAGATATTGTAACTGATTTCTATACAACCTGGAATCTAAAATCCTTTCCACCACAAATTCTTCCTGACCATCGACTAGCACTGGGTCAGGGCAAGGAGAAGAACGTCCAGGAAACGTATTGGGTGTTGTAGCCTTTAGTAGGGATACATGAAAGACAGGGTGGATTCTCATAGTTCTGGGCAATTGAAGACGACAAGCAACGGCACTTATAATCTTACTGATTTTATAGGGTCCAATGTACTTATGTCCCAACTTAGATGATGGAATCCTTAACTTAAGATTTCTGGTTGACAGCCAGACCAGGTCTCCTACCTTAAAAACTGGTGCAGGTTTACGAAATTTATCTGCTGCCTTCTTGTACCTTTCCTGAGCCGATTCCAGATTCTCCTTTAGAAGATCCATATTCTTCTGTAAAGTCGTGACTCTTTCAGCCACTGCTGGCAAAGGCGTGTCTATGGGAAATCGTGGTAGAATATTAGGATGATAACCTAAATTAGAGAAAAAAGGAGACTGTTTAGTGGAGGCACTCTGAGAGTTGTTGTAAGAGAACTCAGCCAATGGAAGTAGATCCACCCAATCATCCTGTAGGTGGCAGATAAAACAGCGGAGATACTGCTCCAGGGTTTGATTGGTTCGTTCGGTTTGTCCATTAGTCTGGGGATGAAAAGCAGAAGAAAGGTTTACTTTAATGTCCAATGCTGCACAGAAATTTTGCCAAAACCTAGAAGTGAATTGCACCCCTCGATCCGAAATAACCTCATCCGGTACTCCATGTAAACGAAACACATCTTTAATCATCAAATCTGATGTCTGTTTTGCAGTGGGTAAGCCGACACAAGGGATAAAATGAGCTGCCTTTGTTAAACGATCAACCACCACTAGAATAGTGTTCTTCCCTTGAGAGGTTGGTAATTCGACAATGAAGTCCATAGAAATGGATCCCCACGGGCGGGACGGGGTGGGAAGAGGCTGTAACAGACCAGTTGGTGAAGAGCGAGGTGTTTTGCATCTTGCACAAACCTCACACGAAGTGACATAATCCAAAACATCCTTCCTACAAGTGGGCCACCAAAAGAAACGAGAAAGAAATTCCTGTGTCTTTAGAATTCCTCTATGCCCGGCTATTTTGGAATCATGAATGAGTTGCAATACTCTCAATCTGACTGTTTCAGGTATATACAGACGTTGTCCCAGAATCCACACACCATTCTTAAAGACAAGACTTACGTCCCTTGGGGGTTGAGCCAAAAAAGAATCCGCATGGTATGCTTCCTTGATGTCTTTAATTAGGTCTTGATGATGAATCACTCCTAGGAATCTAGAGTCAGGAAGAATAGTCTTAGGAGGAGTAATTGGACGTGTCTCTGCTGAGTAAATCCTAGAGAGTGCATCAGCCTTTCCATTGCGCGATCCTGGTCTATAAGAAATAATAAAATTAAATTGGTTTAAGAAAAGATTCCAGCGAGCCTGGCGAGGAGTCAGGCACTTAGCCGACCTGATAAACTCAAGATTACGATGATCTGTCAGAACGACTATTTGCTGTGCAGCTCCTTGCAGAAGGTGTCTCCATTCTTTGAAGGCGGCAATAATGGCCAACAACTCTCTATTGCCCACATCGTAGTTCTTCTCAGCCGAAGACAACTGCTGGGAAAAGAAGGCACAGGGATGCAAGACATTCTTCTCACCTGTTCTCTGAGAGAGTATAGCTCCCACGGCACAGTCTGAAGCATCCACCTCTATTATGAAGGCAAGCTCTGGGTTGGGATGTACTAGAATAGGTGCAGTGGTAAATTTATCTTTTAGACGGGAAAATGCTTCCTGGGCTTGGGGAGTCCAGGAGAACTTAGACTCTTTCCGGGTAAGTTGGGTGATAGGTGACACTACCTCAGAGAAATTTCTAATGAAACGTCTATAGAAGTTTGCAAACCCGATGAAGCGCTGTACCTCCTTCACATTTCTAGGACTTGGCCAATCATTGATGGCTTGGGTTTTACTTCCATCCATACTAATTCCTTGTGTAGACAGTACATACCCCAGAAATTGAATTTCGGTCTTATGGAATTCACACTTTTCAAGCTTGATGTAAAGATGATTTTGTCTTAGACGTTCCAAGACCATTCTCACATGTCCATGATGTTCCTCTGTGGAGTTAGAAAAAATTAAAATATCATCCAAATAAATTACCACGAATGTATCTAGGAGATCCCTGAAGATGTCATTCACCAAGTGTTGGAAAGTGGCTGGGGCGGTACTCAGACCAAAAGGCATAACCAGATATTCAAAGTGTCCATAGCGTGACCTGAATGCAGTCTTCCATTCATCCCCAGGTCTAATACGGACTAAGTTATAGGCCCCACGAAGATCTAATTTAGAAAAAATTTTAGCATGTCGCACTCTCTCCAATAACTCAGGGATTAAAGGCAATGGATAACGGTTTCTAATAGTAACCTTATTAAGTTCCCTATAGTCTACGCATGGTCTCAGGGATCCATCTTTCTTCTTTACAAAGAATATGGGTGCCCCTGCAGGAGATGAAGAGGGGCGTATGAAGCCCTTGGCTAGATTTTCGTCTATGTACTCTTTTAAAGCCTTCAGCTCGGGCCCCGCCAGGGGTAGATCTTACCAAAAGGTATCTCTGCTCCAGGCAATAATTCAATTGGACAATCATATGGACGGTGAGGAGGAAGCTGGTCAGCGTTCTTCTTGTCACATAAATCCACATAGTCCTGGTATACAGCTGGTAATTCAGGGACTGACATGGTTCCTTTAGGAACAGAGCAAGCTGAAATTTTTTGACTCATCTGTTTCTCTGGGAAGTGTAATTCCTTGGTCTCCCAGTTAATGGTAGGATTCTGAGCCTGCAGCCATGGTAGCCCTAGAATAATGGGAAAGTGAGGAGAAGAGATAAGCATAAAGGACAGTTTCTCTTGATGATCTTTACCCATAAGAACCTTTAAAGGCTCTGTTTCCTGATCCACTGGTCCAGAGGTCAGCAGGGAGCCATCCACAGTTTCCATCTGTACGGGAGCAGCCTTCTTCACTGAACGTATTCCCTGTTTTAGAGCAAAGGAGACATCCATAAAATTTCCACTTGCACCTGAGTCGATCATGGCAGAGCTAGACACCCAGGCTGAGTCAACCCAGAGTTTGATGGAAAGAAAACAGTGAGAATTGTTTTTCTTACAACTCAGCTGGGACACCGCTGAGGAAACTTGAAAGATGGCAGCATTTACACAGTCAACGTCCTCAGAGGTAACGGAGTTTAAGTCCGAGAAATCAAGATCTGCTGCGGCAGCTATCTCTGGAGCCTGAGGCTCGGACCTGACAGATCCCCTCTCGCAACACTCACAATGAATGAGTGCTGCAGTAGTCTTGCGAGAACGGCTGGGACAGTTAATAATAAAGTGCCCTGACTTACCACAGTAAAAACATAGATTCTCCTTAAAACGATGTTCCTTGCGTGCATCACTAACCCGTCGTAGCAAAGAGTCTACCTGCATGGGTTCAGGTTCAGGTTCCCGTGTAATCCTATTCAAAGGTTCCTTAGCTGGAGAGGAAGGTAGGAAAAGGTTAGTACGATTGCTTTCGAACCATCTCTCTTGCCTGCGTTCAGTTAAACGAGTATCAATACGGATGCAGTAGTTAATAAAGTCACCTAACGCAGTGGGAGGGTCGGCACGAGCAAGTTCATCCTTAATTAGTGGGGATAACCCCTTTCGAAAAATAGATTTTTTGGCGGAATTGTCCCAGGTGGTATCAAGGGCCCATCTCCTGAAATCCAAGGCATATTCAGCTACTGAGTGCTTACCTTGGCGCAAAGCTAACATGGCTGCTTCAGCTGTTGCACCTCGATTGGGGTCATCAAAACCTGCCCCATGGCTGAAATAAAGTCATCAAGGTGATTCAAACAATCATCATCAGTCTCAATCAGAGGGTTTGCCCATATCAAAGCCTTGTTGGTAAGCAACATAATTATAGTAAGCACCTTAGATCGTTCAGTAGGAAATTGTGAAGCATGTGCAGAAAAAAAAAGATTACATTGATTAACAAATCCCCTGAATTTTTCACGTTCACCACCAAAACGAAAAGGGGGCAACTTGGGAATCCCAGAACTCGGGGCCATGGCAGGAGCCTGGACTCGCCCCTCTAGAACCTCAATCCTGGCTCGCAAATCCTGGGCAGTCTGTCCAAACACTTGCAAATTGTGATTAGTGAGGTCCTGAAGATTTGTAAGACGGGTCTTTATATTCTGCAAATCCGCAAGGATATTATCAGTCACTCCACAAAGTTCCTTTATGCGGGCCTCCATTTTCCAGATCTTTCAAGACAGGATACTGGAAGAAGAGGAGAGAAAAAAAAACAATAGTGTTCACCTGTGGCAACACTGAAGAAAGAAAAAACTTTAAGGGAACTGCTCACCTGGAATGGTTGTGAGAAGTCACAACCACTATCATTACAGAAAGCTTTCAACCAGACATCTGATATCCAGAGTTTCAGCAGACAAAAGAGAAGAGAAAAAAAAAAAAAAAACAATAGTGTTTACCTGTGATAACTCTGCAGAAAAAAAAACTTAAGGGAATTGCTCACCTGGAATGGTTGTGAGAAGTCACAACCACTGTTATCACAGAAAGTACAACCGGACATCCGATATCCACAGTACAGCAGACAAGCCTTTCCAGACCCAGCAGACACTAACGTTTGTCTTCAGAATCTTGTAATGTATGTGATACAGTTCATATAGCGTCTTGTGCTTGGGTGCGATGAAAATACTTGAGACACAGGTTGAAAAAGAAAGTCTTGTATTGCTTCATACAAATTGGCAAAAATAAACACACAGGTTGCAAACACAGAAGCAGGAGACACAGCAGGCCAAAGTAATCTAAGTTCATCAATAACTCTCCACAACAGATTCAGATCTTCTTCTATGTTACCGCAAGTCCATGCAACCGTGAGGCTTTCAAGAGCAGAGTTCAGAGTCCACAAGAGCTCCAGAGTTTCTCAGTAGAAATGGCTGGAGTACAAAGTCCAAGGCTTCAGGAGTCAGAACACAGGTTCACTGCAGGCCAGATTCTGAAGCACTGATTGCTCAGGTGTGGCTGTTTAAGAAGCAAACGGAGAGAATCAGGGCGGGAACATGCAAGCTGGAAAACTCCATTTTAACTGAGGGCAAGATAGCTGTAGCAAAACAGAAAGCAAAATGGCCGACGAACAAACTGAGTTTCAGAAACAGATATACAGAACCTTACACTCTACTACCTAAAAAAAGGTCTCTACCGATACTGCCATCCATGTGGCTCACGATGTAGCCTATGTACTAGTTAATTATTTATTTTGCCGTGTGTGTGTGATGCTATTTGTTAATTGTACATGTGACACTTTTTATATCATTCTGTATGTACTTTTAAATGCTTGCAATGTCTTTGAGATGTATTTATTTATTACAATAAAATCTTGTAATCTTGTTTTACAATACCGCGTCGTTGCTTTTTTAAAAACACGAATAAAACAATCGCTCTATAGTGAGTAATATTGTAACACGGCCATATACATAATATGCCCGTTTAAACATGCCCCAACATGCCTGGGCTATACACACTATAGCTGAGATGTCCTTTTGACCTGGCTGCATACTTTTGTGTTACAATTAATGAAACTACAATACCTGTTAGAAAACGAGTTCCACAGAAAGTTTGTGGTAATTTTCACCTATGTGTTAATTGATCCATCTCTTGATTTTAAATTATTCTGAACAGAAAGCAATTGTTCTAAAAACTTCACCCCTCACAGTGATAATTACTATGCGTAAATAGTCTATTCTATCAAGTGAAACAGAATTACCCTATCTAAATAGCCTGTTAAGATGTGACTTTCTATCAATTGTACTGAACTAAACATGTCCGGGCATAACCCCATAGTCTATTCTATCAAGTGAAACAGAATTACCCTATCTAAATAGCCTGTTAAGATGTGACTTTCTATCAATTGTATTGAACTAAACATGTCCGGGCATAACCCCCCTGGGGCAGTCCTGCTAAAAAGATACGTCTCCAATCTTTTCTTAAATTCTTTATGGGGAAAACTTCTTTTATACTGAATAATACTGTACAATAAAGTCCTTTTAGTCTGTACAATAACTTTAACTTTCCAGCAAGTAGCCTGTACAGTAACTTTCCAGCAAGTGAAGCAGACACTCACATAGGGATTTAATGCCATGCTAGAAAAAGGCTATCTTTTACATAATTTACTGCTGGACTTAAAAGATCTCCCACAAAAAGTTTTGAGCCTTATAAAAATCAAGAATCGCCTTGATAGACCTTTCCCCACACCACAGACTGATCAAATCCACAAGGAGATGGATAAAATATAAATAGAGCTGAATAAAATCATGAAACACTTTGATAGAACTTCCCAGATTCAACAGTCTTGATTTCCCAGACAGATCAAATCACAAGGAGACGGATAAAATGATAGGGGGTGTGACGACCTGTCAGATTGAGTTTGACAAAACATACCCCTCCTACACTACTCACGACTTAGGGGTAAAAATTTAAAAAATACAGGCCACATATTGAACAGTGTGGTATCGCTGTCATACAGCTGAGCTATTTGTGGCCTACAAATTGCGGCAATTCAGGCCTACATTCCACTGTATTTGCTGTCTGTTACCTTAGTTCTGTACAATATTTTGGAGCATAAACTAAAAAAAATATAGGCTACATAGAGTGACCAGTGCGGTATCTGTGTCAGACTCCTATCTCTCTGTGTGCAAAAAATTATGGCATATTAGGGAAACATTACCTATTTTTGCTGTCTTACCCTATTTCTAGACAGTCTTTTTGGGTAAAAAAAATTTTAAAAAACTCCAGGACACATATTGAACAGTCTGCTATCTCCGTCAGATGCCTGGTGTATCTGTGCTCTACAAATAGCTGCTTTTCACGCGTACCTTACACTTTTTTTGCTGTCTGCTACCCTAGGTCTAGTATATACTATTTTGGGCTAAAAAATTAAAGAAATACCAGCCACATACTGAACAGTGAGGTATTTCTGTGACACGCCTCATCTATCTGTGGGCTACAAAGTGTGCTTTTGAGGCTTCCCTTCACCTTTTTTTGCTGTGTGCTACCGTAGCTCAAAACACTTTTTTGTTGTAAAAAATACAAATATACCGGCCACATATTGAAGAGTCCGGTATCTCTGTGACACGCCTCATGTATCTGAGGGATACAAAGTGTGCTTTTGAGGCTTCCATTCACCTTTATTTGCTGTGTGTTACCCTAGCTCTAAACACTATTTAGGGTAAAAATTTAAAAAATACAGGTCACATATTGAAAAGTCTGGTTTCGCTGTCAGTCAGCTGAGCTATTTGTGGCCTACAAATTGCGTCAATTCAGGCCTACATTCCACTGTATTTGCTGTCTGTTACACTAGATCTGTACAATATTAAAATAAAAAAATACAGGCCACATACTGACCAGTGTGGTATCTGTGTCAGACTCCTATCTCTCTGTGTGCTAAAAATTGTGGCATTTCAGGGCTACGTTACACAGTTTTTTCTTCATCTTACCACAATTATTTACAGTGACAGCAGTTTGTTAAACAAATAAAGTACATTCTAGATATTTGAAAGTGCGTTTTTCCCGCACACGGATCACATCTAATTTTGCTCCAAATTGTGACTTTTTTATTGAATGTTAAAAATATTGTACTACATTTAAAATGGAAAAGGCACGTGGCAAGGGACGGGGAACTAGACGTGATGGTGATGGTGCATGCAGAGGCAGAGGGCAAGCTGCAATTGTGCCACAACAAACACCCACATCTTATCGCAACAGATTCATGTCAGAATTCATAGGGGACAGCAGAAGACCACTCTTGACACCGGAGAAGCGTGAAAAGGTAGTTGGTTGGATGGCGGATAATACTTCCAGTCACTTTGCCACCATCACCAGCTCCCTGTCTTCCACACGGTCAAGTCTGAGTAGCCGTGAGTCTGGACCGCATATTCCTCACCCTGATCCTCCTTCCACCTCCCATGCCGAGTGCCTGCAGACAACTGATCCTGCACTTGGACACCCCGAAGAGCTGTTCAGTTGTCCATTTATAGATTCTGATAAACACCTACAAAGTTAATAAATATAGATAACACCAAAAACACAAGTCGTACAAAGACTCAAATAGTGTATAAAAATTTTTTATTGAAAATATATTTAATATATAAAAGATCCAGTGATCACCGCAAAGAAATTTGGTGGGTCACCTGGACTACTAAAAACATGTACATATATGATCCAAAGTATAATACACATACAGAATATAAAGTGTGCTAATAAAGTTGGAGTATCTAAAAATACATATAGTGAATAGTGATCAGTATAGTAACAAAAACAAGTAAGAAAAAATAAATATATCAACAAAATACCCCAAAAAAAGAAAGATCATACATAATTACCTATGTGGTATAAAGAAGTCCAGGGTGTGGTGGGTGCCTGGACTTCTTTATACCACATAGGTAATTATGTATTTTTAGATACTCCAACTTTATTAGCACACTTTATTTCTGTATGTGTATTATACTTTGGATCATATATGTACATGTTTTTAGTAGTCCAGGTGACCCACCAAATTTCTTTGCGGTGATCACTGGATCTTTTATATATTAAATATATTTTCAATAAAAAATTTTTATACACTACTTGAGTCTTTGTACGACTTGTGTTTTTGGTGTTATTTATTTACATTTATAGATTCTGGCCTCTCGCCCGGTCCAATTGAAGTGGGGCAAACTGAGATTACATGTAGGGATGCCCAAATATTTTAGCAGCCACGTTCACACGAAGGCGACGGTGGGAATGTGTCACAAGAGGTGGATGATGATGAGACACAATTGGCAGAAAGTCAGGAGGAGAACCAGGGTGCAGAAGTGGAAGAGGAGGTGGTGGATGATATAAAAACTGACCCAACCTGGCAGGAGTACATGCAGAACGAGGACAGCAGCACATAGGGGAGGGAGGTGTAGCACCACAACAGGCAGGAAGAAGTACTGTGGTGGCCGCAGACAGAAGCGGGCAACCGCTCATTGTAACACCAACACGACAGACGTTGTCATTACAACTGTTCGGTCTTCCCGAGTCTGGTTGTTTTCTAAAGACTGCCGATAACCCCAAACAGGCCATTTGCACCAACTGCCATGCCTGCATCACCAGAGATAGCAAAACTACCAGCCTGACCACCACCAGCATGATCAGGCACATGGCAGCGAAGCACCCGACTTGTGGGCTGAACCCCAGAGTCCAGGAACAGTGTCTGCAGGTGACACCACAGCTTCTTCCGCTGTTGTGCGTGGAAGCCAATCCCCTGGCCATGGTGCCTGTGAAGATGCCTCCTGCCCTGCACCTGTCATTGCACACACTCAACTACCACCATCAGCAAGCACATCCATGTCCTTGTCCCTGCGCAGCCTTCAGTTGTCCATACTCCAGTCATTGGAAAGAAAGCGGAAATATGCAGCCAACGCTCCACAGGCCACAGTACTAAATTCACACATTTATTGTCTGCTTGCGCTCGAAATGTTGCCTTTTAGGCTTGTGGAGACCCAAGTTTTCCGCAACCTGATGGGGCGGCCGTCCCATGGTACTCTGTCCCCAGCCGACACTAATTTTCCCGGTGTGCCATCCCGGCATTACACAAGCACGTGTCCCACAACATTACCCGTGCCATCAACAATGCAGTTACAGGGAAAGTACACTTAACCACAGACACGTGGACAAGTGCTTCTGGGCAGGAACGGTACAGCTCGCTGACGGCACACTGGGTTAACATAGTGAAGCCGGGACCCAGTCTGACCTTGGGATGGAACACGTTCTACCAATGCTGAGGATTGCGGGCCCTAGGTCAATCAGGGTTGCCCCCACAGTCTACAGCTCCTGCACATCATACTCCTCCTCCTCTTCAGCCTGCATCTCTGAAATGACCACATCAGTCGCAAGCTGGAAGCACTGCAGCACTGCCTCAGCCAAGCGTCAACAGGCTGTGCTAAAGCTAATATGCTTAGGTGACAAACTTCACAATGCTGAAGAGTTGTGGACAGCTCTGAAAGAGCAGCCAGATATGTGGCTGACACCGCTGAACCTAAAGCCAGGCATGGTGGTGTGTGACAATGGCCGTAACCTGGTGGCGGCTCTGAGCCGAGGCGAGCTCACACACATACCATGCCTGACCCATATGCTTAACCTCGTGGTTCAGCGGTTTCTCAAAACCTACCCGGCGCTGACGGATCTGCCTGTGAAAGTATGCCGCCTGTGTGCCCATTTTGGAAAGTCAGCTACAGCTTGCCGTACTTCAGCAGCGTTTGCAGCTTCCGGCTCACCGACTGGTGTGTGATGTCCCCAAGCATTGGAACTCTACACTGCATATGCTGGAAAGGATTTGTGAACAGAAGAGGGCTGTTGCTGAGTACAAGCATCAACAAGGAGTCGGTATTCAGTTCAGACTCCACACATAAGACCTAAGGAGTGGACATGGATGTCAGACATATGTACCATCCTAAAGAACTTTGAGGAGTCCACCAAAATGGTGAGCTTCGATGACGCCATAATTAGCGTCACCATCCAGCTTCTCTGTATTCTGAAAAGCTCTCTGCTCACAATCAAAGAGGATGCATTGCAGGTGGAGCGCGATGAGATGGAGCAAGGAACCATACAGGGTGATTACACAGAGCCCAGCCTCATGTCATCCCAACGTGGATTGGTTGACAGTGAGGAAGAGGAGGAGGTGTAAGAACAGGAGCTACTTTCCTGCACTATAGACGGTACTACAAGCACAACTGTCATACCGTCTGTTCAGCATGGATGGCCGGAGGACAGGGAGGAGGAGGACAGCATGGTCAGTCGTCCTGTTGGTGAGGATGCGGAAGGCTTGCCAGCTAGCAGTCTGGCACGCATGGCAGAATTTATATTGTGCTGCCTTTCCCGTGACCCTCACATTATCAAAAATTTTTGCTCACACTCAGTACTGGTTGGTGACATTTCTAGGCCCATGCTACAAGGAGAACTTTCAATCTCTTATTCCAGGGTCAGACAGGTGTATTAAAATGATGTAGTACCAGAGGGCCATTGTTGCGGAATTACTGAAAAAATTCCCATCTGAAAACGCTGGCGGCAGAGGTCACAGTTCGTTGGCCAACCAAGGAGTAGAGGCTATTATCCACTGATGGTTCTTCAGGCCCAACACTGAAATGCTCCACCGCATGGTCTTTAGCATCAACACTGCAATGGTCCATCGCTGGGTCTTTAGCATCAACACTGCAATTGTCCACTGCCAGTTCTTCAGCATCAACAATGCAATTTTAAACTGCAGAGTCTTTAGCACCAACACTGCAATGGTCCACCGCTGGGTCTTTAGCATCAACACTGCAATTTTCCACTGCCGGTTATTCAGCCTCAACACTGCAATTGTCCTCCGCTGGGTCTTCAGCGTCAACACTGCAATGGTCCACCGCTGTGTCTTCAGGGTCAACACTGCAATTGTCCACCGCTTAGTCTTTAGCATCAACACTGCAATTTTCCACTGCCGTTTATTCAGCTTCAACACTGCAATTGTCCTCCGCTGGGTCTTCAGCATCAACACTGCAATTATATACCTCTGGCTTTTTAGCATCAACACAGCAATTGTCCACTGCCAGGTCCTTAGTATCAACACTGCATTTGTCCAATGCCGATTCTTCAGCGTCAACAATGCAATTTTAAACTGCAGGGTCTTCAGCGTCAACACTGCAATTGTCCACTGCTGAGTTTTTAGCATCAACACTGCAATTGTCCACAGCCGGGTCTTCAAGCTTAATTATTCACTGCGTAGCCAAACAAAATGGGAGTAACAAATTAATAGGAAGAATGCTTTCAGGTGGCCATCAAGTACGTGGGTTCAAAGCCTTTTCGGGGTGTGTTTGAATTTGATTCAGGGCGGGCCTTGCATTCAATGAAGAAGATAACAATATGGCAGTGGCAAAAGAGTAATGTGAACTTGGTTTACCTGTGTACATCCGCTAGTTTGCTTCAAAGACTTTTTGGGATGCATTTGAATTTCATGCAGGGTTTGCCTTGCATTCAATGAAGAAGCTAACCGTATCGTAATGGCAAACTACTAATGTGAACTTGGTTTTCCTGTGTACATCCACTAGGTCGCTTCAAAGCCTTTTTGGGGTGCGTTTGAATTTGATGCAAGGCGGGCCTTGTATTCAATGCATAAACTAGCAGTATGTCAGTGGCAAAAGAGTAATGTGAACTTGATTTTCCTGTGTACATCCACTAGGTCACTTCAAAGCCTTTTTGGGGTGCGTTTGAATTTGATGCAGGGCGGTCCTTGTATTCAATGACGAAGCAAACAGTATGGCAGTGGCAAAACAGTAATGTGAACTAGGTTTTCCTGTAAACAGCCACTAGTTCGCTTCAAAGCCTTCTTGGGGTGCGTTTTAATTTGATGCAGGCCGGGCCTTTTATTGTATGCATTAACTAACAGTATGGCAGTGGCAAAAGAGTAATGTGAACTTAGTTTTCCTGTGTACATCGACTAGGTCGCTTCAAAGCCTTTTTGGGGTGCGTTTGAATTTGATGCAGGCAGGGCCTTGTATTCAAAGCATAAACTAACAGTATGGCAGAGGCAAAAGAGTAATGTGATCTTGGTTTTCCTGTGTACATCGACTACGTCACTTCAAAGCCTTTTTGGGGTGCGTTTGAATTTGATGCAGGCTGGGCCTTGCATTCAATGAAGTGTCTAACAGTATGGCAGTGGCAAAACAGTAATGTGAACTTGGTTTTCCTGTGTGCATCCACTAGGTCGCTTTAAAGCCTTTTTGGGGTGCGTTTGAATTTGATGCAGGCCGGGCCTTGTATTCAATGCAAAAACTAACAGTATGCAGTGGCATACGAGTAATGTGACCTTGGTTTTCCTGTGCACATCCACTAGATCGCTTCAAAGCCTTTTTGGGGTGCGCTTGAATTTGATATAGGCAGGGCCTTGTATTCAATGAAGAAGTTAACAGTATGGTAGTGGCAAAACAGTAATGTGAACTTGGTTTTCCTGTGTACAGCCACTAGTTCGCATCAAAGCCTTCCTGGGGTGCGTTTGAAATTGATACAGGCCGGGCCTTGTGTTCAATGCATAAACTAACAGTATGGCAGTAGCAAAAGAGTAATGTGAACTTGGTTTTCCTATGTACATCCACTAGGTCACTTCAAAGCCTTTTTGGAGTGCGTTTTCATTTGATGCAGGCAGGGCCTTGTATTCAATGCATAAACTAACAGTATGGCAGTGGCAAAAGAGTAATGTGAACTTGGTTTTCCTGTGTACATCCACTAGGGCACTTGGGAAGCACGGTGGCTCAGTGGATAGCACTGCAGCCTTGCAGCGCTGGAGTCCTGGGTTCGAATCCCACCAAGGACAACATCTGCAAGGAGTTTGTATGTTCTCCCTGTGTTTGCGTGGGTTTCCTCCTGGTACTCCGGTTTCCTCCAAAAACATACAAATAGGGAATCTAGATTGTGAGCCCCATCGGGAACAGCGAAGATAATGTGTGCAAACTGTAAAGCGCTGCAGAATATGTTAGCGCTATATAAAAATAAAGATTATTATTCAAAGCCTTTTTGGAGTGCGTTTTCATTTGATGCAGGCCGGGCCTTGTATTCAATGCATAAACTAACAGTATGGCAGTGGCAAAAAAGTAATATGATCTTGGTTTTCCTGTGTACATTCACTAGGTTGCTTCAAAGCCTTTTTGGGGTGCGTTTGCATTTGATGCAGGCCGGGCCTTGTATTCAATGAAGTGTCTAACAGTATGGCAGTGGCAAAAGAGTAATGTGAACTTGGTTTTCCTGTGTACATCCACTAAGTCGCTTTAAAGCCTTTTTGGGGTGCGTTTGAATTTGATGCAGGCCGGGCCTTGTATTCAATGCATAAACTAACAGTATGGCAATGGCAAAAGAGTAAAATGATCTTGGTTTTCCTGTGCACATCCACTAGATCGCTTCAAAGCCTTTTTGGGGTGCGTTTGAATTTGATGCAGGCCGGGCCTTGTATTCAATGATAAACTAACAGTATGGCAGTGACAAAAGAGTAATGTGAACTTGGTTTTCCTGTGCACATCCACTAGATCGCTTCAAAGCCTTTTTGGGGTGCATTTTGAATTTGATGCAGGCAGGTCCTTGTATTCAATGAAGAAGCTAACAGTATGGCAGTGACAAAAGAGAAATGTGAACTTAGTTTTCATGTGTACATCCACTAGGTCGCTTCAAAGCCTTTTTGGGGTGCGTTTTGAATTTGATGCAGGGCGGGCCTTGTATTCAATGAAGAAGCTAACAGACTAGCAGTGACAAAAGAGAAATGTGAACTTAGTTTTCATGTGTACATCCACTAGGTCGCTTCAAAGCCTTTTTGTGGTGCTGTTGTGAACACTTTTAATCTGACTTCTGAGTTTGGGCTCCCTCTGGTGGTTACTGCTGGTAATGAAGCTGCTCTGACTGACAGAAGTCTTTCACCTGATGGGGATGATTGGAAATCAGGTGTTTCTGACTGGGGAGATATAAGTGAGCAGCCTTCCCATAATGCTTGCCGGTGATTTGTTTCTTCCTAGCCTCTTGGAAGTCTGCTTTCACCCTGCTGTGTCCTGCATCTTTCAGATAAGTTATTTCGCTGTTTAAATCTGTGGCTTTTGTTTACATTTTGCTTTTCTCAGTTTTCTGCCTTGCTGGAGTTAGTTCAGCCGGGATTCCCTGCGGGGACCCGTGCTGGACTCTGTGTTCATTTGCCATAGTCTGCTTCGGTCTTTTCTGTGGTTTTAATTTTAGTTCCCTGTTATTTCAGTATATGTTGTTTTGCTTCCAGTAACACCAGAGTTCTGATTTAGCGGGGGCGAGGTCGTGTGGCCTCAAGATTTTTGCATTTCAGATGTGTTGGAGTTTTTCTTAGGGTTTTGCTGAATTGCAGACAGTATCCTTTCCTGTCCTGTTCTGTCTAGACAGCCTGGGCCCCTGCTTTTGCTTACACTGTTTTCTGCCTATGTTTGTGCCTCATCTGCCTCACCATCAATACATGCTTAGGGGCTATCTAATCCTTTGGGGTTCTACTCCGGGGCAGTTAGCTTTCCCCTTTCTCTCATTAGGCTTAGTTATTTCTTTGGCTGTGTCGAGGCGTCTAGGTCATCGTAGGTACATCCCACGGCTAATTCTAATTGTGTTGTCAGTTTAGGGGTCTGCAATCCGCTAAGTTACCAATCTCTCTGGTGTCTGGTGGCCTAGTCTATTTTGTCTTTTATCCTCATCGGTTACCGAATCATAACAGGGTGCATTTTGAATTTGATGCAGGCAGGGCCTTGTATTCAATGAAGAAGCTAACAGTATCGCGGTGGCAAAACTGTAATGTGAACTCGGTTTTCCTGTGTACATCCACTACGTCGCTTTAAAGCCTTTTCAGGATGCGGTTTGAATTTGATGCAGGGCGGGCTTCGTATTCAAAGAAGAAGCTAACAATATGGCAGTGACAAAAAAGTAATTTTGAACTTGGTTTTCCTGTGCACATACACTAGATCGCTTCAAAGCCTTTTTGGGGTGCGTTTGAATTTGATGCAGGCAGGGCCTTGTATTCAATGCATAAACTAACAGTAGAAGATAACATTATGGCAGTGGCAAAACTGTAAAGTGAACTTGGTTTTCCTGTGTACATCCACTAAGTCGCTTCAAAGCCTTTTTGGGGTGCGTTTTAATTTGATGCAGACCGGGCCTTCTATGCAATGCATAAACTAATAGTATGGCAGTGGCAAAAGAGTAAAGTGAACTTGGTTTTCCTGTGTACATCCACTAGATCGCTTCAAAGCCTTTTTGGGATGCGTTTGAATTTGATGCAGGCCGGTCCTTGTATTCGTGCATGGCAGTGGCAAAAGAGTAATGTGAACTTGGTTTTCCTGTGTACATCTGCTAGGTCACTTCAAAGCCTTTTTGGGGTGCGTTTGAATTTGATGCAGGGCGGGCCTTGCATTTAATTAAGAAGCTAACAGTATGGCAGTGGCAAAAGAGTAATGTGAACTTGGTTTTCCTGTGTACATCCACTAGGTCACTTCAAAGCCTTTTTGGGATGCGTTTTAATTTGATGCAGACCGGGCCTTCTATGCAATGCATAAACTAATAGTATGGCAGTGGCAAAAGAGTAAAGTGAACTTGGTTTTCCTGTGTACATCCACTAGATCGCTTCAAAGCCTTTTTGGGATGCGTTTGAATTTGATGCAGGCCGGTCCTTGTATTCGTGCATGGCAGTGGCAAAAGAGTAATGTGAACTTGGTTTTCCTGTGTACATCTGCTAGGTCACTTCAAAGCCTTTTTGGGGTGCGTTTGAATTTGATGCAGGGCGGGCCTTGCATTTAATGAAGAAGCTAACAGTATGGCAGTGGCAAAAGAGTAATGTGCACTTGGTTTTCCTGTGTACATCCACAAGGTTGATTCAAAGCCTTTTTGGGTGCGTTTGAATTTTATGCAGGCCGGGTCTTGCATTCAATGAAGAAGCTAACAGTAGAAGATAACATATGGCAGTGGCAAAAGAGTAATGTGAACTTGATTTTCCTGTGTACATCCACTAGGTCACTTCAAAGCCTTTTTGGGGTGCGTTTGAATTTGATGCAGGGCGGTCCTTGTATTCAATGACGAAGCAAACAGTATGGCAGTGGCAAAACAGTAATGTGAACTTGGTTTTCCTGTGTACATCCACTAGGTCACTTCAAAGCCTTTTTGGGGTGCGTTTTAATTTGATGCAGACCGGGCCTTCTATGCAATGCATAAACTAATAGTATGGCAGTGGCAAAAGAGTAATGTGAACTTGGTTTTCCTGTGTACATCCACTAGATCGCTTCAAAGCCTTTTTGGGATGCGTTTGAATTTGATGCAGGCCGGTCCTTGTATTCGTGCATGGCAGTGGCAAAAGAGTAATGTGAACTTGGTTTTCCTGTGTACATCTGCTAGGTCACTTCAAAGCCTTTTTGGGATGCGTTTGAATTTGATGCAGGCCGGTCCTTGTATTCGTGCATGGCAGTGGCAAAAGAGTAATGTGAACTTGGTTTTCCTGTGTACATCTGCTAGATCGCTTCAAAGCCTTTTTGGGATGCGTTTGAATTTGATGCAGGCCGGTCCTTGTATTCGTGCATGGCAGTGGCAAAAGAGTAATGTGAACTTGGTTTTCCTGTGTACATCTGCTAGGTCACTTCAAAGCCTTTTTGGGTGCGTTTGAATTTGATGCAGGGCGGGCCTTGCATTTAATGAAGAAGCTAACAGTATGGCAGTGGCAAAAGAGTAATGTGCACTTGGTTTTCCTGTGTACATCCACAAGGTTGATTCAAAGCCTTTTTGGGGTGCGTTTGAATTTTATGCAGGCCGGGTCTTGCATTCAATGAAGAAGCTAACAGTAGAAGCTAACAGTATGGCAGTGGCAAAAGAGTAATGTGAACTTGATTTTCCTGTGTACATCCACTAGGTCACTTCAAAGCCTTTTTGGGGTGCGTTTGAATTTGATGCAGGGCGGTCCTTGTATTCAATGACGAAGCAAACAGTATGGCAGTGGCAAAACAGTAATGTGAACTAGGTTTTCCTGTAAACAGCCACTAGTTCGCTTCAAAGCCTTTTTGGGGTGCGTTTTAATTTGATGCAGGCCGGGCCTTTTATTGTATGCATTAACTAACAGTATGGCAGTGGCAAAAGAGTAATGTGAACTTGGTTTTCCTGTGTACATCGACTAGGTCGCTTCAAAGCCTTTTTGGGGTGAGTTTGAATTTGATGCAGGCAGGGCCTTGCATTCAAACCATAAACTAACAGTATGGCAGTGGCAAAAGAGTAATGTGACCTTGGTTTTCCTGTGTACAGCCACTAGTTCGCATCAAAGCCTTCCTGGGGCGCATTTGAAATTGATACAGGCCGGGCCTTGTGTTCAATGCATAAACTAACAGTATGGCAGTAGCAAAAGAGTAATGTGAACTTGGTTTTCCTGTGTACATCCACTAGGGCACTTGGGAAGCACGGTGGCTCAGTGGATAGCACTGCAGCCTTGCAGCGCTGGAGTCCTGGGTTCAAATCCCACCAAGGACAACATCTCCAAGGAGTTTGTATGTTCTCCCTGTGTTTGCGTGGGTTTCCTCCTGGTACTCCAGTTTCCTCCAAAAACATACAGATAGGAAACTAGATTGTGAGCCCCATCGGGAACAGCGAAGATAATGTGTGCAAACTGTAAAGCGCTGCGGAATATGTTAGCGCTATATAAAAAAAAGATTATTATTCAAAGCCTTTTTGGGGTGTGCTTGCATTTGATGCAGGCCGAGCCTTGTATTCAATGCATAAACTAACAGTATGGCAGTGGCAAAAGAGTAATATGATCTTGGTTTTCCTGTGTACATCCACTAGGTTGCTTCAAAGCCTTTTGGGGTGCGTTTGAATTTGATGCAGGCCGGGCCTTGTATTCAATGCATAAACTAACAGTATGGCAGTGGCAAAAGAGTAATGTGAACTTGGTTTTCCTGTGTACATCCACTAGGTCGCTTTAAAGCCTTTTTGGGATGCGTTTGAATTTGATGCAGGCCGAGCCTTGTATTCAATGAAGTGTCTAACAGTATGGCAGTGGCAAAAGAGTAATGTGAACTTGGTTTTCCTGTGTACATCCACTAGGTCGCTTCAAAGCCTTTTTGGGGTGCGTTTGAATTTGATGCAGGCCGGGCCTTGTATTCAATGAAGTGTCTAACAGTATGGCAGTGACAAAAGAGTAATGTGAACTTGATTTTCCTGTGTACATCCACTAGGTCACTTCAAAGCCTTTTTGGGGTGCGTTTTGAATTTGATGCAGGGCGGGCCTTGTATTCAATGAAGAAGCTAACAGACTAGTAGTGACAAAAGAGAAATGTGAACTTAGTTTTCATGTGTACATCCACTCGGTCGCTTCAAAGCCTTTTTGTGGTGCTGTTGTGAACACTTTTAATCTGACTTCTGAGTTTGGGCTCCCTCTGGTGGTTACTGCTGGTAATGAAGCTGCTCTGACTGACAGAAGTCTTTCACCTGATGGGGATGATTGGAAATCAGGTGTTTCTGACTGGGGAGATATAAGTGAGCAGCCTTCCCATAATGCTTGCCGGTGATTTGTTTCTTCCTAGCCTCTTGGAATTCTGCTTTCACCCTGCTGTGTCCTGCATCTTTCAGATAAGTTATTTCGCTGTTTAAATCTGTGGCTTTTGTTTACATTTTGCTTTTCTCGGTTTTCTGCCTTGCTGGAGTTAGTTCAGCCGGGATTCCCTGCGGGGACCCGTGCTGGACTCTGTGTTCATTTGCCATAGTCTGCTTCGGTCTTTTCTGTGGTTTTAATTTTAGTTCCCTGTTATTTCAGTATATGTTGTTTTGCTTCCAGTAACACCAGAGTTCTGATTTAGCGGGGGCGAGGTCGTGTGGCCTCAAGATTTTTGCATATCAGATGTGTTGGAGTTTTTCTTAGGGTTTTGCTGAATTGCAGACAGTATCCTTTCCTGTCCTGTTCTGTCTAGACAGCCTGGGCCCCTGCTTTTGCTTACACTGTTTTCTGCCTATGTTTGTGCCTCATCTGCCTCACCATCAATACATGCTTAGGGGCTATCTAATCCTTTGGGGTTCTACTCCGGGGCAGTTAGCTTTCCCCTTTCTCTCATTAGGCTTAGTTAACTCTTTGGCTGTGTCGAGGCGTCTAGGTCATCGTAGGTACATCCCACGGCTAATTCTAATTGTGTTGTCAGTTTAGGGGTCTGCAATCCGCTAAGTTACCAATCTCTCTGGTGTCTGGTGGCCTAGTCTATTTTGTCTTTTATCCTCATCGGTTACCGAATCATAACAGGGTGCATTTTGAATTTGATGCAGGCAGGGCCTTGTATTCAATGAAGAAGCTAACAGTATCGCGGTGGCAAAACTGTAATGTGAACTCGGTTTTCCTGTGTACATCCACTACGTCGCTTTAAAGCCTTTTCAGGATGCGGTTTGAATTTGATGCAGGGCGGGCTTCGTATTCAAAGAAGAAGCTAACAATATGGCAGTGACAAAAAAGTAATTTTGAACTTGGTTTTCCTGTGCACATACACTAGGTCGCTTCAAAGCCTTTTGGGGTGCGTTTGAATTTGATGCAGGCAGGGCCTTGTATTCAATGCATAAACTAACAGTAGAAGATAACATTATGGCAGTGGCAAAAGAGTAATGTGAACTTGATTTTCCTGTGTACATCCACTAGGTCACTTCAAAGCCTTTTTGGGGTGCGTTTTAATTTGATGCAGACCGGGCCTTCTATGCAATGCATAAACTAATAGTATGGCAGTGGCAAAAGAGTAATGTGAACTTGGTTTTCATGTGCACATCCACTAGATCGCTTCAAAGCCTTTTTGGGATGCGTTTGAATTTGATGCAGGCCGGTCCTTGTATTCGTGCATGGCAGTGGCAAAAGAGTAATGTGAACTTGGTTTTCCTGTGTACATCTGCTAGGTCACTTCAAAGCCTTTTTGGGGTGCGTTTGAATTTTATGCAGGCCGGGTCTTGCATTCAATGAAGAAGCTAACAGTATGGCAGTGGCAAAACAGTAATGTGCACTTGGTTTTTCTGTGTACATCCACTAGTTCGCTTCAAAGCCTTTTTGAGGGTGCATTTTGAATTTGATGCAGGCAGTGCCTTGTTTTCATTGAAGAAGCTAACAGTATCACGGTGGCAAAACTGTAATGTGAACTCAGTTTTCCTGAGTACATCCACTATGTCTATGTTTAAAGCCTTTTTGGGGTGCGGTTTGAATTTGATGCAGGGCGGACTTTGTATTCATTGAAGAAGCTAACAGTATGGCAGTGACAAAACAGTAATTTTGAACTTGGTTTTCCTGTGTACATCCACTAGGTCGCTTCAAAGCCTTTTTGGGGTGCGTTTGAATTTGATGCAGGGCGGGCCTTGTATTCAATGAAGAAGCTAACAATATGGCAGTTGCAAAACAGTAAGGTGATCTTGACTTTCCTGTGTAAATCCAACTAGGTCGCTTCAAAGCCTTTTTGGGGTGCATTTGAATTTGATGCAGGCTGGGCCTTGTATTCAGTGCATAAACTAACAGCAAAAGCCATACACTTGACAAATACTATTGAGATTTCTGCTATTAGAAGAGAAGGGGAAGAACAAAGACAAAAAATTTACATAATAAAAATATTGAAGGAAGAGAAACCAATCACAAACTAAAGTGTTTCTATACGAATGCACAAAGCATGGGCAACAAACAAGGAGAACTGGAGCTACTAACGCAGGAGAAGAAATATGATGTCATTGGAATCACTGAGACTTGGTGGGACGATACACATGATTGGAATACAAGGCTAGAAGGATACAACTTATTTGCAAGAAACAGACTTGATAAACGAGGAGGAGGTGTTGCATTGTATGTTAGAAAAGCGTATATTTGCACAGAGATTGACGCTTCAGAGACTGGGAGTTCTGTGGAAACTGTTTGGGTAAGAATACAAGGACAGAACAATGGAAAGGACACCATTGTAGGCATTTACTACAGGCCGCCTGTGCAAGCTGAAGATATGGATGAACTCTTTATGCATCAAATGGCCAAGTTCTCCAAAAAATATGACATAGTGGTCATGGAGATTTCAACTATCCAGACATTTGTTGGGAATCTCTCTCAGGCAAAACTAACAGGTCCAGGAAATTCTTATCCTCTCTTGCTGACAACTTTATCTTCCAAAAGGTAATGGAGAAAACAAGGGGATCTGCTACCTTGGATCTAATCCTCATAAACAGGGAGGAAATGGTGGAGGAGGTAAGAGTGGCTGGGACTCTAGGAGGTAGTGACCATGCTATTTTAGAATTTTGGATAACAAGAGGAGGAAGACCTGTGAAGACTCAGACGTCAAGGTTAGATTTCAGAAAGGCAGATTTTAAGGAACTCAGAAAGAGAATTGGAGGGATCCAATGGCTGGATATCCTTAAGGACAAAAATGTCCAGGAAGGATGGAAAATCTTGAAAAATGAGATTCTCAAAGCACAATCGTTAACAATTCCGAAAAGAGGGAAGAATGGGAAGCATTTAAGGAAACCAGGATGGATGAACATAGAACTTAAACACATGCTAAAAAGGAAGAAAGAAATGTTTATCAAATGGAAAGAGGGAGGCATATCTAAAGAAGAATATAATGCCGTCTGCAGAACCTGCAGGGCACAAATCAGATTATCTAAAGCTGACAATGAATTAAGGCTTGCAAGTGACGTCAAAAGCAACAAAAAAGGATTTTGGGGATACGTCAAAAGTAAAAGAAAAGTCAAAGATGCTATAGGATTTTTACAGGATGAAAATGATGAAATGGTAAGTCAGGATGTTGAGAAGGCTGAACTTTTAAATTCCTATTTTGCATCTGTTTTCTCTCAGAAAGGAAATGTAACATCAACTGATCTTCACTGTCCTATTAAAGGAATAGAAGAATCCAGGATATCTATAAACAGAAAGACAGTGAGGAAACACTTAGCTAACATAAATGAATTCAAGTCTCCAGGTCCAGATGAATTACACCCCAGGGTACTGAAGGAGATAGCAGAAGAAATTCTTGAACCACTGTCCATAATCTTTGAAAATTCTTGGAGAACAGGAGAAGTCCCAGAAGACTGGAGAAGAGCAAATGTTGTTCCTATCTTCAAAAAGGGGAAGAAGGTGGACCCAGGGAACTACAGGCCGGTGAGTCTGACTTCTATACCAGGAAAGATCTTTGAACAAATTATTAAAGAACATATATGCAAGTACCTGGATAAGAATGAAGTGATTAAACAGAGTCAGCATGGGTTTGTAACTAATAAGTCATGTCAGACTAACTTAATTTCCTTCTATGACAGAATCACTGACTGGGTGGATCAGGGAAATGCTGTAGATATAGTATATCTTGACTTCAGCAAAGCATTTGACAAAGTATCTCACACAATCCTTATTGAAAAAATGACTAAGTATGGAATGGACAAGGCAACTGTTAGGTGGATTCATAACTGGCTTAGTGATCGGACCCAAAGAGTGGTTGTAAATGGCTGCACATCCAGTTGGAAGAATGTCTCAAGTGGGGTACCACAAGGCTCTGTTTTGGGCCCTGTATTGTTCAACATCTTTATCAATGATTTAGATGAAGGAATTGAGGGTAAACTGATCAAATTTGCTGATGACACAAAGCTAGGAGGGGTAGCTAATACTAGAGAAGAGAGAGAGAGGATTCAAAAAGATATACATAAACTGGAGCAGTGGGCAGCAACTAACAGAATGGATTTTAACAGGGAAAAATGCAAAGTACTACATGTGGGCAATAAAAATGAAAAAAGCATATACAAAATGGGAGGAATAGGGCTAAGTAACAGCACATGTGAAAAAGACTTGGGTATACTAATTGATCACAGACTTAACATGAGTCAACAGTGTGATGCAGCAGCAAAAAAGGCAAATGCAATTCTAGGATGTATCAACAGAAGCATACAGTCTAGATCACGTGAGGTCATTATTGCCCTCTACTCCTCTTTGGTCAGACCTCATCTGGAATACTGTGTCCAGTTTTGGGCACCACATTTTAAAAAAGACATCAACAAACTGGAGCAAGTTCAGAGAAGAGCCACCAGAATGGTGACCGGTCTGCAAACCATGTCCTATGAGGAACGGTTGCAGGATTTGGGAATGTTTAGCTTGCAAAAAAGAAGACTGAGAGGAGACTTAATAGCTGTCTACAAATATCTCAAGGGCTGTCACATTGTAGAAGGATCATCTTTATTCTCATTTGCACAAGGAAAGACTAGAAGCAATGGGATGAAACTGAATGGGAGGAGACACAGATTAGATATTAGAAAAAACTTTTTGACAGTTAGGGTGATCAATGAGTGGAACAGGCTGCCACAAGAGGTGGTGAGTTCTCCTTCAATGGAAGTCTTCAAACAGAGGCTGGATAGACATCTGTCTGGGATGATTTAGAGAATCCTGCTTTGAGCAGGGGGTTGGACCAGAAGGCCCAGGAGGTCCCTTCCAACTCTACCATTCTATGATTCTATGATTCTATGAGTATGGCAGTGACAAAAGAATAATGTGAACCTGGTTTTCCTGTGTACATCAACTAGGTCACTTCAAATCCTTTTTGGGGTGCGTTTGAATTTGATGCAGGGCGGGCCTTGCATTCAATAAAGAAGCTAACAATATGGCAGTTGCAAAACAGTAAGGTGAACTTGATTTTCCTGTGTACATCCGCTAGGTCGCTTCAAAACCTTTTTGGGGTGCATTTTGAATTTGATGCAGGCAGGGCCTTGTATTCAATGAAGAAGCTAATAGTATGTCAGTGGCAATACTGCAATGTGAACTTGGTTTTCCTGTGTACATCCACTAGGTCGCTTCAAAGCCTTTTTGGGGTGCATTTGAATTTGATGCAGGCAGGGCCTTGTATTCAATGCATAAACTAGAATCATAAAATCATAGAATGGTAGAGTTGGAAGGGACCTCCTGGGCCATCTGGTCCACCCCCTGCTCAAAGCAGGATTCACTAAATCATCTCAGACAGATATCGGTCCAGCCTCTGTTTGAAGACTTCTATTGATGGAGAGCTCACCACCTCTCGTGGCAGCCTGTTCCACTCATTGATCACCCTAACTGTCAAAATGTTTTTACTAATATCTAATCGTGTCTCCTCCCATTCAGTTTCATCCCATTGCTTCTAGTCTTTCCTTGTGCAAATGAGAATAAAGATGATCCTTCTACAATGTGACAGCCCTTGAGATATTTGTATACAGCTATTGAGTCTCCTCTCAGTCTTCTCTTTTGCAAGCTAAATATTCCCAAATCCTGCAACCATTCCTCGTAGGACATGGTTTGCAGACCGGTCACCATTCTGCTCGCTCTTCTCTGAACTTGCTACAGTTTGTTGATGTCTTTTTTAAAATGTGGTGCCCAAAACTGGACACAGTATTCCAGATGAGGTCTGGCCAAAGAGGAGTAGAGGGCAATAATGACTTCACGTGATCTAGACTGTATGCTTCTGTTAATACATCCTAGAATTGTATTTGCATTTTTTGCTGCTGCATCACACTGTTGGCTAATGTTCAGTCTGTGATCTATTAGTATACCCAAGTCTTTTTCACATGTGCTGTTGCTTAGCCCTATTCCTCCCATTCTGTATATGCTTTTTTCATTTTTATTGCCCAGATGTAGTACTTTGCATTTTTCCCTGTTAAAAACCATTCTGTTAGTTGCTGCCCACTGCTCCAGTTTATGTAAATCTTTTTGAATCCTCTCTCTCTCTTCTCTAGTATAAGCTATCCCTCCTAGCTTTGTGTCATCAGCAAATTTAATCAGCTTACCCTCAATTCCTTCATCTAAATCATTGTTAAAGATGTTGAACAATACAGAGCCTTGTGGTACCCCACTTGAGACATTTTTCCAACTGGATGTGCAGCCATTTACGACCACTCTTTGGGACCGATCACTAAGCCAGTTATGAATCCACCTAACAGTTGCCTTGTCCATTCCATACTTAGTCATTATTTCAATAAGGATTGTGTGAGGTACTTTGTCAAATGCTTTGCTGAAGTCAAGATATACTATATCTACAGCATTTCCCTGATCCACCCAGTCAGTGATTCTGTCATAGAAGGAAATTAAGTTAGTCTGACATGACTTATTAGTTACAAACCCATGCTGACTCTGTTTAATCGCTATATTCTTATCCAGGTACTTACATACATGTTGTTTAATAATTTGTTCAAAGATCGTTCCAGGTATAGAAGTCAGACTCACAGGCCTATTGTTCCTTGGGTCCACCTTCTTCCCCTTTTTGAAGATAGGAACAACATTTGCTCTTCTCCAGTCTTCTGGGACTTCTCCTATTCTCCAAGAATTTTCAAAGATTATGGAGAGTGGTTCAAGAATTTATTCTGCTATCGCCTTCAGTACTCTGGGGTGTAATTCATCTGGACCTGGAGACTTGAATTCATTTAGGTTAGTTAATTGTTTCCTCACTATTTTTCTGTTTATAGATGTCCTGGATTCTTCTATTCTCTTAATAGGACAGTGAAGATCAGTTGATGTTACATTTCCTTTCTGAGAGAAAACAGATGCAAAATAGGAATTTAAAAGTTCGGCCTTCTTAACATCCTGTCTTACGATTTCATCATTTTCATCCTGTAAAAATCCTAAAGCATTTTCTTTTACTTTTGACATATCCCCAAAATCCTTTTTTGTTGCTTTTGACGTCTCTTGCAAGCCTTTATTCATTGTCATCTTTAGCAAATCTGATTTGTGCCCTGCAGGTTCTGCAGACGGCATTATATTCTTCTTTAGATATGCCTCCCTTTTTCCATTTGATAAACATTTCTTTCTTCCTTTTTAGCATGTGTTTAAGTTCTGTGTTCATCCATCCTGGTTTCCTTAAATGCTTCCCATTCTTTCCGCTTTTTGGAATTTTTAACGATTGTGCTTTGAGAATCTCATTTTTCAAGATTTCCCATCCTTCCTGGACATTTTTGTCCTTAAGGATATCCAGCCATTGGATCCCTCCAATTCTCTTTCTGAGTCCCTTGAAATTTGCCTTTCTGAAATCTAACCTTGACATCTGAGTCTACACAGGTCTTCTAGTTATCCAAAATTCTAAAATATCATGGTCGCTACCTCCTAGGGTCCCAGCCACTCTTACCTCTTCAACCATTTCCTCCCTGTTTATAAGTGTTAGATCCAAGGTAGCAGATCCCCTTGTTTTCTCCCCTACCTTTTGGAAGATAAAGTTGCCAGCAAGAGAGGATAAGAATTTCCTTGACCTGTTAGTTTTGCCTGAGAGAGATTCCCAACAAATGTCTGGATAGTTGAAATCCCCCATGACCACTATGTCATATTTTTTGGAGAACTTGGCCATTTGATGCATAAAGAATTCATCCATATCTTCAGCTTGCACAGGCGGCCTGTAGTAAATGCCTACAATGGTGTCCTTTCCATTGTTCGCTCCTTGTATTCTTATCCAAACAGTTTCCACAGAACTCCCAGTCTCTGAAGCTTCAATCTTAGTGCAGATATACGCTTTTCTAACATACAATGTGACAACTCCTCCTCTTTTATCAAGTCTGTTTCTTGCAAATAAGTTGTATCCTTCTAGCCTTGTCTTCCAATCATGTGTATCATCCCACCAAGTTTCAGTGATTCCAATGACATCATATTTAGTTCCAGTTCTCCTTGTTTGTTGCCCATGCTTTATGCATTTGTTTCGTATAGAAACATTTTAGCTTGTGATTAGTTTCTCTTTCTTCAATATTTTTATTATTTACATTTTTTTGTCTTTGTTCCTCCCTTTCACTTCTAATAGCAGAATTCTCAATAGTATTTGTCAGGTGTATGGCTTATTCTGGCGTTTTGCTTCCCCTCCCACATTGTTCTAGTTTAAAGCTCTCCTGATGAGTGTAGCAAGACGACTTCCAAATACATGTTTTCCAGTCTTCGTAAGGTGCACCCCACCTCTAGCAAGTAGTCCATCGTATAGGTAATTATTATTATTAATATTTATTTATATAGCACCATTGATTCCATGGTACTGTACATGAGAAGGGGTTACATACAAATTACAGATATCACTTACAGTAAACATACTAACAATGACTGACTGATACAGAGGGGAGAGGACCCTGCTGTCACGGGTGTGTCGCCACGAAGATCGTCGCAATTGCACAGCCTTACTTCTCACAGCTGAGTTTTTGGTGCTTGGTGTTTTTCGGCAGTGAGGGAGTTAATTCTCTCTCTCTGTGCTAGACGAGGCCCAGCCTCACCCAGCTGCAGTTAATTCTGCAGTATTGGGACTCCTTCAAATACCTGCCGGTCTGATTAGGTATGTGAAAGCATTTCATACAGACCATCAGAGCGGATCGTGGTATTAAAGAGTTTGGAGCGAAGTGTACTCGGTGTGGTTTTTTCCCTTCCTCGCTTTATCATTTATCTCCTTACCCGTTTGTGTTCCCTCTGTTATTGTGGTGTGAGTTTTTGTATGCAAGGTGGTTTTTGGTTTTCCCCTTGTACTATCTCGTTCGTCTAGTACTGTGTATAAGCATTTACTACCCTGTCCCCTACTGTTGTGATCGGTTTTCTGCCTTGCTGGAGTTAGTTCAGCCGGGATTCCCTGCGGGGACCCGTGCTGGACTCTGTGTTCATTTGCCATAGTCTGCTTCGGTCTTTTCTGTGGTTTTAATTTTAGTTCCCTGTTATTTCAGTATATGTTGTTTTGCTTCCAGTAACACCAGAGTTCTGATTTAGCGGGGGCGAGGTCGTGTGGCCTCAAGATTTTTGCATATCAGATGTGTTGGAGTTTTTCTTAGGGTTTTGCTGAATTGCAGACAGTATCCTTTCCTGTCCTGTTCTGTCTAGACAGCCTGGGCCCCTGCTTTTGCTTACACTGTTTTCTGCCTATGTTTGTGCCTCATCTGCCTCACCATCAATACATGCTTAGGGGCTATCTAATCCTTTGGGGTTCTACTCCGGGGCAGTTAGCTTTCCCCTTTCTCTCATTAGGCTTAGTTATTTCTTTGGCTGTGTCGAGGCGTCTAGGTCATCGTAGGTACATCCCACGGCTAATTCTAATTGTGTTGTCAGTTTAGGGGTCTGCAATCCGCTAAGTTACCAATCTCTCTGGTGTCTGGTGGCCTAGTCTATTTTGTCTTTTATCCTCATCGGTTACCGAATCATAACAGGGTGCATTTTGAATTTGATGCAGGCAGGGCCTTGTATTCAATGAAGAAGCTAACAGTATCGCGGTGGCAAAACTGTAATGTGAACTCGGTTTTCCTGTGTACATCCACTACGTCGCTTTAAAGCCTTTTCAGGATGCGGTTTGAATTTGATGCAGGGCGGGCTTCGTATTCAAAGAAGAAGCTAACAATATGGCAGTGACAAAAAAGTAATTTTGAACTTGGTTTTCCTGTGCACATACACTAGATCGCTTCAAAGCCTTTTTGGGGTGCGTTTGAATTTGATGCAGGCAGGGCCTTGTATTCAATGCATAAACTAACAGTAGAAGATAACATTATGGCAGTGGCAAAACTGTAAAGTGAACTTGGTTTTCCTGTGTACATCCACTAAGTCGCTTCAAAGCCTTTTTGGGGTGCGTTTGAATTTGATGCAGGCAGGGCCTTGTATTCAATGCATAAACTAACAGTAGAAGATAACATTATGGCAGTGGCAAAAGAGTAATGTGAACTTGATTTTCCTGTGTACATCCACTAGGTCACTTCAAAGCCTTTTTGGGGTGCGTTTTAATTTGATGCAGACCGGGCCTTCTATGCAATGCATAAACTAATAGTATGGCAGTGGCAAAAGAGTAATGTGAACTTGGTTTTCATGTGCACATCCACTAGATCGCTTCAAAGCCTTTTTGGGATGCGTTTGAATTTGATGCAGGCCGGTCCTTGTATTCGTGCATGGCAGTGGCAAAAGAGTAATGTGAACTTGGTTTTCCTGTGTACATCTGCTAGGTCACTTCAAAGCCTTTTTGGGGTGCGTTTGAATTTTATGCAGGCCGGGTCTTGCATTCAATGAAGAAGCTAACAGTATGGCAGTGGCAAAACAGTAATGTGCACTTGGTTTTTCTGTGTACATCCACTAGTTCGCTTCAAAGCCTTTTTGAGGGTGCATTTTGAATTTGATGCAGGCAGTGCCTTGTTTTCATTGAAGAAGCTAACAGTATCACGGTGGCAAAACTGTAATGTGAACTCAGTTTTCCTGAGTACATCCACTATGTCTATGTTTAAAGCCTTTTTGGGGTGCGGTTTGAATTTGATGCAGGGCGGACTTTGTATTCATTGAAGAAGCTAACAGTATGGCAGTGACAAAACAGTAATTTTGAACTTGGTTTTCCTGTGTACATCCACTAGGTCGCTTCAAAGCCTTTTTGGGGTGCGTTTGAATTTGATGCAGGGCGGGCCTTGTATTCAATGAAGAAGCTAACAATATGGCAGTTGCAAAACAGTAAGGTGATCTTGACTTTCCTGTGTAAATCCAACTAGGTCGCTTCAAAGCCTTTTTGGGGTGCATTTGAATTTGATGCAGGCTGGGCCTTGTATTCAGTGCATAAACTAACAGTATGGCAGTGACAAAAGAATAATGTGAACCTGGTTTTCCTGTGTACATCAACTAGGTCACTTCAAATCCTTTTTGGGGTGCGTTTGAATTTGATGCAGGGCGGGCCTTGCATTCAATAAAGAAGCTAACAATATGGCAGTTGCAAAACAGTAAGGTGAACTTGATTTTCCTGTGTACATCCGCTAGGTCGCTTCAAAACCTTTTTGGGGTGCATTTTGAATTTGATGCAGGCAGGGCCTTGTATTCAATGAAGAAGCTAATAGTATGTCAGTGGCAATACTGCAATGTGAACTTGGTTTTCCTGTGTACATCCACTAGGTCGCTTCAAAGCCTTTTTGGGGTGCATTTGAATTTGATGCAGGCAGGGCCTTGTATTCAATGCATAAACTAGAATCATAAAATCATAGAATGGTAGAGTTGGAAGGGACCTCCTGGGCCATCTGGTCCACCCCCTGCTCAAAGCAGGATTCACTAAATCATCTCAGACAGATATCGGTCCAGCCTCTGTTTGAAGACTTCTATTGATGGAGAGCTCACCACCTCTCGTGGCAGCCTGTTCCACTCATTGATCACCCTAACTGTCAAAATGTTTTTACTAATATCTAATCGTGTCTCCTCCCATTCAGTTTCATCCCATTGCTTCTAGTCTTTCCTTGTGCAAATGAGAATAAAGATGATCCTTCTACAATGTGACAGCCCTTGAGATATTTGTATACAGCTATTGAGTCTCCTCTCAGTCTTCTCTTTTGCAAGCTAAATATTCCCAAATCCTGCAACCATTCCTCGTAGGACATGGTTTGCAGACCGGTCACCATTCTGCTCGCTCTTCTCTGAACTTGCTACAGTTTGTTGATGTCTTTTTTAAAATGTGGTGCCCAAAACTGGACACAGTATTCCAGATGAGGTCTGGCCAAAGAGGAGTAGAGGGCAATAATGACTTCACGTGATCTAGACTGTATGCTTCTGTTAATTAATAGAATTGTATTTGCATTTTTTGCTGCTGCATCACACTGTTGGCTAATGTTCAGTCTGTGATCTATTAGTATACCCAAGTCTTTTTCACATGTGCTGTTGCTTAGCCCTATTCCTCCCATTCTGTATATGCTTTTTTCATTTTTATTGCCCAGATGTAGTACTTTGCATTTTTCCCTGTTAAAAACCATTCTGTTAGTTGCTGCCCACTGCTCCAGTTTATGTAAATCTTTTTGAATCCTCTCTCTCTCTTCTCTAGTATAAGCTATCCCTCCTAGCTTTGTGTCATCAGCAAATTTAATCAGCTTACCCTCAATTCCTTCATCTAAATCATTGTTAAAGATGTTGAACAATACAGAGCCTTGTGGTACCCCACTTGAGACATTTTTCCAACTGGATGTGCAGCCATTTACGACCACTCTTTGGGACCGATCACTAAGCCAGTTATGAATCCACCTAACAGTTGCCTTGTCCATTCCATACTTAGTCATTATTTCAATAAGGATTGTGTGAGGTACTTTGTCAAATGCTTTGCTGAAGTCAAGATATACTATATCTACAGCATTTCCCTGATCCACCCAGTCAGTGATTCTGTCATAGAAGGAAATTAAGTTAGTCTGACATGACTTATTAGTTACAAACCCATGCTGACTCTGTTTAATCGCTATATTCTTATCCAGGTACTTACATACATGTTGTTTAATAATTTGTTCAAAGATCGTTCCAGGTATAGAAGTCAGACTCACAGGCCTATTGTTCCTTGGGTCCACCTTCTTCCCCTTTTTGAAGATAGGAACAACATTTGCTCTTCTCCAGTCTTCTGGGACTTCTCCTATTCTCCAAGAATTTTCAAAGATTATGGAGAGTGGTTCAAGAATTTATTCTGCTATCGCCTTCAGTACTCTGGGGTGTAATTCATCTGGACCTGGAGACTTGAATTCATTTAGGTTAGTTAATTGTTTCCTCACTATTTTTCTGTTTATAGATGTCCTGGATTCTTCTATTCTCTTAATAGGACAGTGAAGATCAGTTGATGTTACATTTCCTTTCTGAGAGAAAACAGATGCAAAATAGGAATTTAAAAGTTCGGCCTTCTTAACATCCTGTCTTACGATTTCATCATTTTCATCCTGTAAAAATCCTAAAGCATTTTCTTTTACTTTTGACATATCCCCAAAATCCTTTTTTGTTGCTTTTGACGTCTCTTGCAAGCCTTTATTCATTGTCATCTTTAGCAAATCTGATTTGTGCCCTGCAGGTTCTGCAGACGGCATTATATTCTTCTTTAGATATGCCTCCCTTTTTCCATTTGATAAACATTTCTTTCTTCCTTTTTAGCATGTGTTTAAGTTCTGTGTTCATCCATCCTGGTTTCCTTAAATGCTTCCCATTCTTTCCGCTTTTTGGAATTTTTAACGATTGTGCTTTGAGAATCTCATTTTTCAAGATTTCCCATCCTTCCTGGACATTTTTGTCCTTAAGGATATCCAGCCATTGGATCCCTCCAATTCTCTTTCTGAGTCCCTTGAAATTTGCCTTTCTGAAATCTAACCTTGACATCTGAGTCTACACAGGTCTTCTAGTTATCCAAAATTCTAAAATATCATGGTCGCTACCTCCTAGGGTCCCAGCCACTCTTACCTCTTCAACCATTTCCTCCCTGTTTATAAGTGTTAGATCCAAGGTAGCAGATCCCCTTGTTTTCTCCCCTACCTTTTGGAAGATAAAGTTGCCAGCAAGAGAGGATAAGAATTTCCTTGACCTGTTAGTTTTGCCTGAGAGAGATTCCCAACAAATGTCTGGATAGTTGAAATCCCCCATGACCACTATGTCATATTTTTTGGAGAACTTGGCCATTTGATGCATAAAGAATTCATCCATATCTTCAGCTTGCACAGGCGGCCTGTAGTAAATGCCTACAATGGTGTCCTTTCCATTGTTCGCTCCTTGTATTCTTATCCAAACAGTTTCCACAGAACTCCCAGTCTCTGAAGCTTCAATCTTAGTGCAGATATACGCTTTTCTAACATACAATGTGACAACTCCTCCTCTTTTATCAAGTCTGTTTCTTGCAAATAAGTTGTATCCTTCTAGCCTTGTCTTCCAATCATGTGTATCATCCCACCAAGTTTCAGTGATTCCAATGACATCATATTTAGTTCCAGTTCTCCTTGTTTGTTGCCCATGCTTTATGCATTTGTTTCGTATAGAAACATTTTAGCTTGTGATTAGTTTCTCTTTCTTCAATATTTTTATTATTTACATTTTTTTGTCTTTGTTCCTCCCTTTCACTTCTAATAGCAGAATTCTCAATAGTATTTGTCAGGTGTATGGCTTATTCTGGCGTTTTGCTTCCCCTCCCACATTGTTCTAGTTTAAAGCTCTCCTGATGAGTGTAGCAAGACGACTTCCAAATACATGTTTTCCAGTCTTCGTAAGGTGCACCCCACCTCTAGCAAGTAGTCCATCGTATAGGTAATTATTATTATTAATATTTATTTATATAGCACCATTGATTCCATGGTACTGTACATGAGAAGGGGTTACATACAAATTACAGATATCACTTACAGTAAACATACTAACAATGACTGACTGATACAGAGGGGAGAGGACCCTGCTGTCACGGGTGTGTCGCCACGAAGATCGTCGCAATTGCACAGCCTTACTTCTCGCAGCTGAGTTTTTGGTGCTTGGTGTTTTTCGGCAGTGAGGGAGTTAATTCTCTCTCTCTGTGCTAGACGAGGCCCAGCCTCACCCAGCTGCAGTTAATTCTGCAGTATTGGGACTCCTTCAAATACCTGCCGGTCTGATTAGGTATGTGAAAGCATTTCATACAGACCATCAGAGCGGATCGTGGTATTAAAGAGTTTGGAGCGAAGTGTACTCGGTGTGGTTTTTTCCCTTCCTCGCTTTATCATTTATCTCCTTACCCGTTTGTGTTCCCTCTGTTATTGTGGTGTGAGTTTTTGTATGCAAGGTGGTTTTTGGTTTTCCCCTTGTACTATCTCGTTCGTCTAGTACTGTGTATAAGCATTTACTACCCTGTCCCCTACTGTTGTGATCGGGGTCCTTCTCAGGACTAGATTACTGAGGTTCAGGGATTCTCAGCAGGTAGGGTTACGCTGGTGGCCTGGACCTCTGTACCATTAACAGTACCTCCAGGTAGAGGGATTAGTCAGCGTCCCAGCTTAGGGTCAGCATAGGACCCTGACCTCCTGTACGCAGTGACAGCGTGACATTTTCACTGACCGACAAAAGATTCTCTCCAGCCTCCATGAATCCAGTAGCCAGTCTAGCTCGGCAGTTGCAGAGTTTGTCCATGGAGCTGGCGGACGTTAAGTCCAAGGTTTTGTATGCCCGGAGCAAGCCGGACCAGAACCTAAAGTAGCTCTCCCTGACAGGTTTACTGGGGGGCGGGACAAGTTTTTTGTTTTCCGGGAGGCATGTAAGTTGTACTTTCGGCTGCGGCCACGGTCATCAGGGAGTGAGGAACAAAGGGTGGGAATTGTCATCTCGCTCCTACAAGGGGACCCACAATCATGGGCGTTCTCTCTTCTCCCGGGTTCCCCGGCTCTCCAGTCAGTGGATAGGTTTTTCGCAGCTCTGGGTCTCGTATATGATGACCCGGATCGGATCTCCCTTGCTGAATCTATGTTACGTAGGATCCAGCAGGGAGATCGTCCGGCAGAGGAATTCTGTTCGGAGTTCTGTAGGTGGGCCACGGACACCCAGTGGAATGACCCGGCTCTTAGGAGCCAGTTTTGTCAAGGTTTATCTGACAAATTAAAGGATGTATTGGCACAGTATGACCCTCCCGCGTCACTGGAAGCCGCTATGGCCCTTGCTATTTGCATTGACAGACGGCTTCGGGAGAGGTGCTGGGTAACTCCGCCCCCTGTGATGACTCCACCTTCTACAAGGGCCCCTTATATGGAGGTTCCCCTGTACAGTCCAGAGGAGCCTATGCAGTTAGGAGGGACATCATTTCAGGGGAGGGGACCGGCGGTGCGCCACAAGACAGGAAGGTGTTTCTTCTGCGGGAGAAAGGGACATTTTATTGGGGGGTGTCCATCCCGTCCTTTGCAGAGTAAAGGGTCGTCGGAAAACTATTGATCCCAGGTTGTGTGGTGGACGCAATCTGGGAGTAGGTATTTCGTCCCTAGGTTCGTCTCAGTTTCTCGTACCGGCGGAGGTGGTGGTGGGTACGAGAACTGAGAGGATATCTGTTCTTCTGGATAGTGGGGCTAATCTGGTGGACGCTCGGTTTGCCCGGGTTCAAGGTATGCGATTGAGTGTGTTGGCTAAACCCATCCCCATATTCTCGATCGACGCCAGGCCTCTCGGTCAGGGACGTTTTTTGCAAGCAGTGCATAACATAAATCTTCAAGTGGGGGCGATACATAAAGAACTGTTGTCTTGTTTCGTGTTGGAGGATCTTCCCACTCCTATAGTGTTGGCCTTCCTTGGTTAACTAAGCATAACCCGGTTATTAATTGGCAATCCAGAGAGATAAGCCAATGGAGTGAATTCTGTAATAAAAACTGTATGAATATGGTCATCGGTGCAGTCGCTCCTAGAGTCTTACCTCCATTTCTGGCAGATTTTGAGGATGTATTCTCGGAGAAAGGGTGTCAGGAACTACCTCCTCATCGTGTATGACTGTTCTGTAAAACTGCTCCCTGGGGCCAAGTTACCTAAATCTAGGTTGTATAACCTATCTGGTCCTGAGAGGCAGGCATGAAGGATTATATTTCAGAGAGTTTGGCTAAGGGGCATATTAGACCTTCATCTTCCCCGGTGGCCGCGGGGTTCTTCTTTGTGAAGAAGAAAGATGGAGACCTACGCCCTTGCCTGGATTTCCGTGAACTTAATCGGATTACGGTCCGAGATCCGTATCCACTCCCACTTATCCCCGATCTCTTCAATCAGATCGTGGGCGCTAAATGGTTTTCTAAGTTGGATCTCAGGGGGGCGTACAATCTGATTAGGATGAAGGAGGGGGATGAGTGGAAGACGGCGTTTAACACTCCGGAGGGGCATTATGAGAACCTTGTCATGCCATTCGGTCTGACTAATGCTCCGGCGGTGTTCCAACACTTTGTTAATGACATTTTTCACCGCCTGGTGGGACAGTTTGTTGTCATATATCTGGATGATATCTTAATTTACTCACCAGATCTTGTGTCTCATCAGGAGCATGTTAGGCAGGTGTTACAGATCTTGCGGGATAATAAACTGTACGCCAAATGGGAAAAGTGTGTGTTCGCCGTACAGGAACTCAGTTTTTAGGCTTCCTGGTGTCAGCATCCGGTTTTCTTATGGACCCTGGGAAAGTGCGGGCAGTTCTTGAGTGGGATCTGCCAGAGAATCTTAAGGCACTACAACGTTTCCTGGGGTTTGCTAATTATTACCGGAAATTTATTCGTAATTTCTCGTCCATGGTTAAACCTCTCACAGACATGACAAAAAAAGGGACGGATTTTTCTAGGTGGTCTGACAAGGCTTGTCAAGCATTCTCCTCCTTGAAAAAATGTTTTGCCTCGGCACCCATACTCATTCAACCTGATGCGTCACAGCCGTTCATTGTAGAGGTAGACGCTTCTGAGGTAGGGGTGGGAGCAGTATTATCACAAGGTTCGTCCCCTGGTAAGTGGCACTCCGTGCGCTTTTTTCTCTAAAAAATTGTCGTCCGCTGAGAGGAATTACGAGGTCGGTGTCATGTGTGCATCGCCACGAAGATCGTCGCGGTTTGCACATTCTGACTTCTCACAGCTGAGTTGCTGTTTCTTTGTGTTTGGCAGTTAGGGAGTTAATTCTGTCTGTGCTCAGTTCTGGGACTGGGTGCAGTTTTCTCCCGGCTGCAATTAATTATTTGTTGATTGGTTTCCTTTAAATCTCTGGTTGTCTGTGTTGGGAGTTGCCAGTGAAATTCTTCATGCAGACCACAGATTAGGATTGTATCTGTATAGACTTAAGTTAAAGAGCTCCTTAGTTGTTTTAAGCTCACCTTGCTTAGAGTTTAATATCCCAGATCATTTATGTTCCTTCTGTGTTTGAGTGTGTATGCAAGTCTGTGTTTTCTCCAGTCTGTCTTATATGTCTAATCTGTGTATTTAGCAGAGATCAGCCCATATCCCTTTGGTGGTAATCAGAATCCTTCTTAGGACTGATTACAGGGTTCAGGGACTGATAGGAGACAGGGTTAGGCTGGAGACTTGACCTCTGAACCATTATCAGTACCTCCAAGTGAGGGATTAGTTAGGACCCCAGTTTAGGGTCAGGTTAGACCCCCGGTCCTCCTCTTTCCTGTGACAGTGTATCAAGTCCTCAAGATTAACCTGAGTTCAACGGATATCGTGTCAGGTAAATCTATTCTATATTTACATGCTGATGTTGCTAATCTATATGTTGTATAGAGTGTTGTTCTTTTAAGAATAGTTTACTGACATCGTACACATATCATAAGACCGCGTGACATTTTCACTGGCCCATAAAATTATTCCCAGTTGCCATGGATCCAGTAGCCCAGCTGGCTCTGCAGTTGCAGGGATTATCCATGGAGCTGACGGACATTAAGTCCAAAGTTTTGTCTCCCTCGGAGCAAACCAGATTTGAACCTAAAGTAGCTCTCCCGGACAGGTTCACTGGTGGGCGAGACAAATTTTTTACCTTCAGGGAAGCATGTAAATTGTATTTTCGGCTTCGGCCTCGATCATCAGGGAGTGAAGAGCAGAGGAGTGGGAATTGTTATCTCGCTCCTACAAGGGGACCCTCAATCCTGGGCCTTCTCCCTTCCTCCGGGATCCCCGGCTCTACAGTCAGTAGATCGATTTTTTACTGCCCTGGGTTTGGTATATGATGACCCAGATCGGGTCTCTCTTGCTGAGACAAAATTACGTAAGATACAGCAGGGAGATCGTCCGGCGGAGGAATTTGCTTCTGAGTTCCGTAGATGGGCCACAGATACTCAGTGGAATGACCCAGCTCTTAGGAGCCAGTTTTGTCATGGGCTTTCTACAAATTAAAGGACGTTTTGGCTCAGTATGATTTCCTCCATCACTGGAGGCTGCTATGGCCCTAGCTATCCGTACTGATAGACGGCTCGGGAGAGTGCGAGGTAACTCCGCCCCTGTTGTTACTCCACCTACTACTAAAGTCCCTTATGTTGAGGTTCCCCTTGTCTGTTCGGAGGAGCCTATGCAGTTGGGAGGGACATCATTTCGTAGGAGGGGATTGGCGGTACGCCGCAGGACTAGAAGGTGTTTCTTCTGCGGGAAAGAGGGGACATTTTGTTGGGGGATGTCCATCCCGTGCCTTGTTGAGCAAAAAGTCGCCGGAAAACTGTTAATCCCAGGTTGTGTGGTGGACGACAACCTGGGAGTATGTATTTCGTCGCTAGTTCTTCTCAGTTCCTTGTACCAGTGGAGGTGGTGGTTGGTACGAGAGTGGAGAGATTTTCTGTTCTTCTTGATAGTGGGTCCGGGGCTAATCTGGTTGACCTCAGTTTGCTCAGGCTCAAGGTATGCATCTGAGTGTATTGGTCAAACCGATCCCTATATTCTCCATTGACGCCAGGCCTCTCGGCCAAGGTAGCTTTGTTCATGAGGTTCATAACATTGACCTTCGGGTAGGGGCAATACATAGGGAACTATTATCTTGTTATGTGTTGGAGGGTCTACCTACTCCTATTGTGTTGGGACTTCCTTGGTTGGTTAAACATAACCCTGTGATTAATTGGCAGTCCAGAGATATAAGCCAATGGGGGAGTTTTGCAAAAGTAACTGCATGAACACAGTCATCAGTGCGGTCGTGCCTAGTACTTTGCCTCCTTTTTTGGAGGACTTTGGGGATGTGTTCTCTGAGGAGGGGTGTCAGGAGTTGCCTCCTCATCGCGTGTATGACTGCTCTATTAATTTACTTCCTGATGCTAAGTTACCTAAAGCTAGGTTATATAACCTTTCTGGTCCTGAGAGGCAGGTATGAAAGATTATATTTCGGAAAGTCTGGCCAAAGGGCATATTAGACCTTCATCTTCCCCCAGTGGCCGCGGGGTTCTTCTTTGTGAAGAAAAAAGATGGAGGCCTACGCCCTTGCTTGGATTTCCGCGAACTTAGTCGGATTACTGTTCGAGATCCGTATCCACTCCCTCTGATTCCTGATCTCTTCAATCAAATTGTTGGCGCCAAATGGTTCTCTAAATTGGATCTCAGGGGGGCGTATAATCTGATTAGGATAAAAGAGGGGGATGAGTGGAAAACGGCGTTTAACACGCCGGAGGGACATTATGAGAACCTTGTCATGCCTTTTGGTCTGACTACTGCACCAGCAGTATTCCAACACATTTTGTTAATGACATTTTTCGTCATCTGGTGGGGCTGTTTGTGGTCGTATATTTGGATGACATTTTAATTTACTCACCAGATCTTGTGTCTCACCAGGAGCATGTGAGACAGGTGTTGCAGATCTTGCGAGACAATAAACTATACGCCAAACTGGAAAAGTGTGTATTCGCCGTACAGGAACTTCAGTTTTTGGGTTTCTTGGTGTCAGCCTCCGGTTTCCGTATGGACCCTGAAAAGGTGAGAGCAGTGCTTGAATGGGATCAGCCAGAGGATCTTAAGGCTCTGCAGCGTTTTCTGGGGTTTGCTAACTACTACCGGAAATTTATTTGTAATTTATCATCTGTTGTCAAACCTCTCACTGACATGACAAGAAAAGGGACGGATTTTTCTAAATGGTCGGACAAAGCTTGCCAAGCTTTTTCCTCTTTGAAAAAATGTTTTGCTTCGGCACCCGTTCTCATCCAACCAGATGCATCACAGCCGTTCGTTGTGGAGGTGGACGCGTCTGACGTAGGGGTGGTGCAATATTGTCCCAGGGTCCGTCCCTGGTAAATGGCATCCGTGCGCTTTCTTTTCTAAAAAATTGTCGTCCGCCGAAAGGAATTATGATATCGGCAATAGGGAACTTTTGGCCATTAAGTTGGCTTTTGAAGAATGGCGTCACTTTTTTGGAGGGGGCAGTCCACCCGGTCACCGTCATTACTGATCACAAGAACCTGCTGTATTTGGAATCTGCTAAGCGTCTGAATTCCAGACAAGCTCGATGGTCGTTGTTTTTTACCAGGTTTAATTTTGTTGTCACTTATCGCCCTGGATCTAAGAATGTTAAGGCGGATGCCTTGTCTCGCAGTTTCCCAGGGGCCGGGAAAATGGATGACCCGATTCCTATCCTTCAGGAGGGGGTGGTAGTGTCGGCTGTATGTTCTGAGCTTGAGGAGGAGGTGTTAGAGGCTCAGGGGGACGCCCTGCAGGACCTCCAGGGAGACTGTTTGTCCCAAATCAGTTGAGACAAAAGGTTATTGAGGCACATCATAATTCTGCTTTAGCAGGACATCCAGGGAGTAAGGCTACTTTAGATCTCCTTTCTCGCCGGTTTTGGTGGCCTAACGTTAATAAAGATGTTTTAACTTTTGTCGCGTCCTGTGGGGTTTGTGCTCGCTCTAAGACCCCTCATACCCGTCCGTCTGGGACCCTCTTACCCTTGAAACTTCCGGAGCGTCCATGGACTCATTTGTCTATGGACTTCATCACGGACCTTCCTCAGTCGTCTCAGGGAAGACTGTCATACTGGTGGTTGTTGACAGGTTCAGTAAGATTGCACATTTCATTGCTCTTCCTGCCCTCCCTAATGCTAAAACTCTGGCGCAGGTGTTCATTGGGGAGATTGTGAGACTTCATGGGTTGCCTTCTGATGTGGTGTCAGATAGGGGGTCTCAGTTTGTGTCCAAGTTTTGGAGGGCATTTTGTTTACGTCGGGGGATGCAATTGTCATTTTCCTCGGCTTTTCATCCGCAGACCAATGGTCAGACAGAGCGTCTGAATCAAAGCCTAGAGACTTATCTTCGGTGTTTTGTCTCAGAGAACCAGGAGGACTGGTCTTCTTTCTTGCCTCTGGCAGAGTTCGCTCTTAACAACAGGCGGAGCGAGTCCACTGGTAAGTCCCCGTTTTTTGGGGCATATGGTTTTCATCCCCAGTTTTGTACATTCAATGGGGGGGGCCCTTCTGGGGTTCCTGAGGAGGAGCGTTTCTCGTCGTCACTTGCTTCAGTGTGGAGAGGTGTATTGAATAATCTGAGTATAAACGTATGGCTGATAGGAGGAGAGTTTCTGGTCCAGATCTTAATGTGAACGATCTGGTATGGTTGTCTACCAGGAATATAAAACTTAAAGTTCCCTCCTGGAAGCTGGGCCCCAGATTCATCGGGCCGTACAGGATCAGTTCCATAATTAATCCTGTGGCATTTCGTCTGGACCTCCCTCCTACGTTTAAAATTCATAATGTGTTCCACAAGTCATTACTTAAGAGGTACGTGGCACCAGTCATACCATCACCTCTACCTCCTCCTCCAGTGGTGGTCAATGGTAACTTGGAGTTTCAAGTGTCAAAGATCATTGACTCACGTCTGAATCGCCGGTCCCTTCAGTACTTGGTGCATTGGAAGGGGTATGGTCCAGAGGAGAGGACGTGGGTTCCTGCGTCTGACATTAACGCAGATCGTTTGGTGCGGACCTTCCACAGAACTCACCCAGGCAAACCTGGCCCTGAGGGTCCGGAGGCCCCTCGTAGAAGGGGGGGTACTGTCATGTGTGCATCGCCACGAAGATCGTCGCGGTTGCACATTCTGACTTCTCACAGCTGAGTTGCTGTTTCTTTGTGTTTGGCAGTTAGGGAGTTAATTCTGTCTGTGCTCAGTTCTGGGACTGGGTGCAGTTTTCTCCCGGCTGCAATTAATTATTTGTTGATTGGTTTCCTTTAAATCTCTGGTTGTCTGTGTTGGGAGTTGCCAGTGAAATTCTTCATGCAGACCACAGATAGGATTGTATCTGTATAGACTTAAGTTAAAGAGCTCCTTAGTTGTTTTAAGCTCACCTTGCTTAAGGGTATGCCACACTAAACAATATCGCTAACGGGATCGCTAAAAAACGTCACTATTTAGCGATCCCGTTAGCGATATTGTTCAGTGCGGCAGCTTCCAGCGACGAGCTTCCTGCTGTGATCTCGCTCGTCGCTGGAATCGCTCCGGACCCTATTTTCTCGTCGGCGCTCCCGCTGGGTAAGTATCTTATCGCTGTGTGGCACCTTTTCTTAGCGATTTAGCGGTACTTTTGTACCGCTAAAGTCGTTAAGAAGATCGCTAACGGCGATAGCGTCGTTAACTATATCGCTAAATGTGGCCGCATTTAGCGATATAGAAACAATCCTGCTAGCGATCGCATTAGTATGCGTCGTTATCGTGATCGCTAGCGGGATTGTTTAGTGTGGCAGTACCTTTAGAGTTTAATATCCCAGATCATTTATGTTCCTTCTGTGTTTGTTTGAGTGTGTATGTAAGTCTGTGTTTTCTCCAGTCTGTCTTATATGTCTAATCTGTGTATTTAGCAGAGATCAGCCCATATCCCTTTGGTGGTAATCAGAATCCTTCTTAGGACTGATTACAGGGTTCAGGGACTGATAGGAGACAGGGTTAGGCTGGAGACTTGGACCTCTGAACCATTATCAGTACCTCCAAGGTGAGGGATTAGTTAGGACCCCAGTTTAGGGTCAGGTTAGACCCCCGGTCCTCCTCTTTCCTGTGACAGTGTATCAAGTCCTCAAGATTAACCCTGAGTTCAACGGATATCGTGTCAGGTAAATCTATTCTATATTTACATGCTGATGTTGCTAATCTATATGTTGTATAGAGTGTTGTTCTTTTAAGAATAGTTTACTGACATCGTACACATATCATAAGACCACGTGACAGTCGGCAATAGGGAACTCTTGGCCATTAAGTTAGCTTTTGAGGAGTGGCGCCAATTTTTGGAGGGGGCAGTCCATCCGGTCACCGTCATCACCGATCACAAGAACCTGCTATATCTTGAGTCCGCAAAACGTCTGAATCCCAGACAAGCTAGGTGGTCGTTGTTTTTTACCAGGTTTAATTTTGTCGTCACATATCGTCCGGGGTCAAAAAATGTAAAGGCGGATGCCTTATCTCGTAGTTTCCCTGGGGCCGGGAATACGGATGACCTGGTTCCTATCCTTCAGGAGGGGTGGTGGTGTCGGCAGTATGCTCTGAGCTTGAGGAGGAGGTATTGGAGGCTCAGGGGGACGCTCCTGTCAGACCTCCAGGGAGACTGTTTGTTCCAGATCAGTTGCGACAAAAGGTGATCGAGGCACACCATAACTCAGCTTTGGCAGGACACCCAGGGAGTAAAGCAACTGTGGATCTCCTCTCGCGTCGGTTTTGGTGGCCTAACTTACATAGGGAGGTGGTAACTTTTGTTGCGTCCTGTGGGGTTTGTGCGCGCTCTAAGACCCCACATACCCGTCCGTCTGGGGCCCTCTTACCTTTGAAGATCCCGGAGCGTCCTTGGACTCATCTGTCTATGGACTTTATTAAGGACCTCCCACCGTCTTCGGGTAAAACGGTCATACTCGTTGTAGTGGACAGGTTCAGTAAGATGGCACATTTTATCGCTCTTCCTGCTCTTCCTAATGCTAAAACTCTTGCGCAGGTGTTCATTGGGGAGATTGTGAGGCTTCACGGGGTACCCTCCGATGTGGTGTCGGATCGGGGGTCTCAGTTTGTGTCCAAATTCTGGAAGGCATTTTGTACACGGCGGGGGATGCATTTATCGTTTTCATCGGCTTTTCATCCTCAGACCAATGGTCAGACGGAACGTCTGAACCAGAGCTTGGAGACATATCTCCGGTGTTTTGTGTCAGAGAACCAGGAGGACTGGGCTTCTTTCTTGCCTCTGGCGGAGTTTGCTCTTAATAATAGGCAGAGCGAGTCCACTGGTAAGTCCCCGTTTTTTGGGGCATATGGTTTTCACCCCCAGTTTTGTACTTTCAGTAGGGGGGGATCTTCGGGGGTTCCTGAGGAGGAACGATTTTCGTCATCATTCGCTTCAGTGAGGAGAGGATGTGGGTTCCTGCGTCGGATATTAACGCAGACCGATTAATTCGGGCCTTCCACACGACTCACCCGGATAAACCTGGCCCTGAGGGTCCGGAGGCCCCTCATAGAAGGGGGGGTACTGTCACGGGTGTGTTGCCACGAAGATCGTCGCGATTGCACAGCCTTACTTCTCGCAGCTGAGTTTTTGGTGCTTGGTGTTTTTCGGCAGTGAGGGAGTTAATTCTCTCTCTCTGTGCTAGACGAGGCCCAGCCTCACCCAGCTGCAGTTAATTCTGCAGTATTGGGACTCCTTCAAATACCTGCCGGTCTGATTGGGTAGTTGTCGGTGAAAGCATTTCATACAGACCATCAGAGCGGATCGTGGTATTGAAGAGTTTGGAGCGAAGTGTACTCGGTGTGGTTTTTTCCCTTCCTCGCTTTATCATTTATCTCCTTACCCGTTTGTGTTCCCTCTGTTATTGTGGTGTGAGTTTTTGTATGCAAGGTGGTTTTTGGTTTTCCCCTTGTACTGTCTCGTTCGTCTAGTACTGTGTATAAGCATTTACTACCCTGTCCCCTACTGTTGTGATCGGGGTCCTTCTCAGGACTAGATTACTGAGGTTCAGGGATTCTCAGGAGGTAGGGTTACGCTGGCGGCCTGGACCTCTGTACCATTAACAGTACCTCCAGGTAGAGGGATTAGTCAGGGCCCCAGCTTAGGGTCAGCATAGGACCCTGACCTCCTGTACGCAGTGACAGCGTGACACCTGCCCTTTCGGGCTTACATTCTACAGGATGGTGGGGAAGGAGACAGCAGGTTGGGGGGTTGCAGCAATTCCGGTGTTGGTTGAGGCGATATCTCCGGTAGAGTTAAGGAGGCAGCGGAGTCATTGCTGGCTGTAGGCTTTCCTGAAGAGATGGCTTTTCAGGTTCCGTCTGAAGGATCCGAATGTGGTTGATAGTCGGATAGTAATTTACCCCGTGATCCAGAAATCCAAATCCTTGCTGACGGCACCATCAACATAGCCAGTTGTTCACCTGCAGAGTCTTATTCCACCTCCTTGTTCCATGGCCATCCACTGGAAGGATGGAAGAGAAGACTACCTGTGCTCCCAGTTCTTTTACTTTCTTACCTAAGCTTTCAAAGTCACTGCAGATGGTTTCCAAGTTGTTTCTTGCGGTGTCATTTGTCCCCACATGTATTAGCAGGAATGGGTAGTCATCTGTAGGTCTGAAGAGTCCTGATATCCTGTCAGACACATCTTTAATTTTTGCACCTGGAAGACAGCACATTTCTCTTGAGGTTAAATCTAGTCTGCAGATAGCGGCCTCTGTTCCTCTCAACAGGGAATCCCCCATGACCACAACTCTACGTTTCTTCTTCACAACATTTTTCTTTCTCCATTCAGGAGGACTCTGAAGGCGTACAAGGTTGTTGTTTGTGGGCAAAGTCTTATCCTGATGTATTTCTTCATCGTTCTCCTGGTAAGAGCCTGGTACTGGTTCCTGAGCAGTATGGGTGCTGACTGCCTCCTGATCCTCCTGCTTCTCTGGGTCACATGCTTCCATTCCTCTGTTTCTTCAGGTGCCCTTCGAATTTCTTCTCTTTCTGTAACATGAAGAGATAATTCTGCTCTGTCTAAGAACTCTTCACCTTCCTTAATGATCTTCAATGTAGATAACCTCTCTTCTAGATTTTGCAACTTTCCTCCAACAGGGACACAAGCTTGCATTTCTGGCATGTCAAGTTTGGCTTTTCCACTGGTAAGTCTGTGAACATGTAGCAAAAAATGCAGCTCACCAAATGGCTCCTGGCCTCTTCCATGTTCTTATTGTTCAGGAGATATCAAAGCGGTAAAATATATGCCAAAATTCGTACGCCGCTAGGCGCGCGGTTTACCGATGTCCTCCTTTCAGCTGCAACGGCCAAAATCCAGTGTTCCTTGAGCTCGAGGAGACTCTTCACTTATCCCAGAAGGCACTGGGAATATGCAAATCCTCTCCTCGTGACTCTTTCCCTGGTAAACTAAGAGTATGTCAGTGGCAAAAGAGTAATGTTAACTTGGCTTTCCCGTGTACATCCACTAGGTCGCTTCAAATCCTTTTTGTGGTGCGTTTGAATTTAATACAGGCAAGGCCTTGTATTTAATGCATAAACTAAAAGTATGGCAGTGGCAAAACAGTAATGTGAACTTGGTTTTCCTGAGTACATCCACTAGGTTGCTTCAAAGACTTTTTGGGGTGCGTTTGAATTTGATGTAGGGCGGGCCTTGCATTCAATGAAGAAGCTAACAGTATGGCAGTGCCAAAACAGTAATGTGAACAAGGTTTTCATGTATACATCCACTAGGTCGCTTCAAAGCCTTATTGGGGTGCATTTTGAATTTGATTCAGGCAGGGCCTTGTATTCAATGAAGAAGCTAAAAGTATTGAGGTGGCAAAACTGTAATGTGAACTCGGTATTCCTGTGTACATCCACTAGATCGCTTCAAAGCCTTTATGGGTGCCTTTTGAATTTGATGCAGGGCGGTGTGACGGTGTGTGCGACAGAGCAGGAAGGGACACCAGGCCGAAGATCAATCCAACGGGGTTTATTGAGACAGGGAGCACAGAACATAAAATATCAATAGCTTAAGAGTACACAATGAGTCCACACCAAGAGGGAAACAGTTCCGGGGGTGCCACCCGGTAATCCGACGCCAGGGAAAAGACAAAATAATCCTGGGATGAGTTCAATGGATCCAACAGATGAGGGACAAAACAGCATTCCACGTGGCAGCTTTTAACTCTCCACACACGGGCACTAGGATCTCGCCTCAGCCTAAGGTCCTAGCCCCTTGCTCGTCAATATCCAACTGCCTGGGCCAAACATGTGTCTATTGTTCTATGTCCTGGGATCCACCCCTCCATGGGGAAGAGCTCCCACCTACTTTTGACTATGTGGCTAACTTAAGAAGTTTCCAGAAGCTACAAGCTTGTATTGGATAAGTCCTATGCTGAGGAGAACAAAAGACAGGCTCCCCCACTGGTTATTGACTCAGGCCTGATTACATTGCAGTCCAGGGACACAAGCCGGGGGAGGGACACACCGTTGCAACCCCTTCCCCCCTCAATTTGTGTATGGACTAGTGACCTCTACAGGTCACTTGTCAAGTACACGTAGTCATGGCTGACTTGACTCATGGTTCCTCCTGCCTGGACAACCCGTCTGCATTTTGATGTTGGCTGCCTCTTCTTTATTTCATGGGGAAGTTGTAGTGTTGAAGGCCGGGCTCCATTTTACATCCTCTTTGACTTACTCTGCTTCATGCACCCACAAATCGACATTGTAGTTCTCCCACATCATTTCCTAGGACAATATCTGCAGGCAGGCCACTCATCACCCCAACCACACATTGCTTTACCCCAAAGCCAAAGTCCAGTTCTACACTTGCTTTTGGGATATTCCTCCATTGGCCTCCAGCTAATTCAATTGTAATCCCAGGTCCATGCTGTATTGCCTCTGGCAGAACCACTCTAGGATCGGCTATGATGAGAAATGCCCCAGAGTCACAAAAGCCAGGAAACTCTCCAACCGTCCAGCACGACCTCCTGTAAGTGCTTTCTATGAGGATTAGAGGACCTCATGGCTGTTGCCCACACCCCATAAACCCCTAATGGTCGAACATGGCTGTCTGAGCCATTGGGCAAGTTAACTTGGAGGGATGGCACCTCTTCCTCCATTGTATTTGTCTGTAAATAATTGATAGGCCAATTTGGTGCAGTGTTGTGAATGTGTTAGAAATGAATTCTGAGCAGAAGCTCCCTCTGGTGGTTACAAACAGTACTGAACCATTGAATGAGGATTGGCAATCAGGAGTTACTGACTGGTCTTATATAAGGGAGGTTCCCTCCCATCATGGTTGCCGGTGATCAATTGTTCTTGTCTCAACTGTGGTTCCTGGTTCACTTGGAAGCTTGCTGAGTCTTGCCTGCATCTTCTGCTATCAGATAAGATATTTTCTGCTTTTATTTTTGTGCTTGCTTTTTGCATTGTTCCCTGCACTTCTGTGGAGGTCAGCCAGGTCCCCTCCGGGGGCTTGTGCTCCTCTCAGTTTATCTGAGCCACTGTTATTTGTTCATTTGCTTTTTCCAGTTTTTTCAGTGGCTGCGGCTTAGTTTTGTGACACCAGAGAACTAATTTAGGTGGTAGAGGTCGTGTGATCTCAGGTGTTTAGGTGTTTAGAAGAGTTGGTATTTTTTAGGGTTTTTTGGATTGCAGTAAGTGTCTTTCCTATCCTTTTCTGTCCAGGTAGATTGGGCCCCAACGTTTGCTTATACTATTTTCTGTCTGTGTCTGTATTTCCTCTTGTCTAACCACTATTACATGTTTGGGGGGCCTCCTATGTTCTTTGGGGATCTGCTCCGGGGCAGATAGCTTTCCTCTTTCTATCTTTAGGTGTAGTTAACCTCTCAGGCTGTGACGAGGCGTCTAGGCCCAATGTAGGTACGCTCCACGGCTGCCTTTAGTTGTGGTGGTTAGTCAGGGTACTGCAATCCAGTAGATTCCAACCTCTCTGGTGTATTGCCGTTTTTGCCTGCTCTCCTCAGTTACCAAATCATAACAGTATCACCGGCCAAACTGCTGAAAATTATATGGTACTCAACAGAAGGGAAAAATAGTAAAAGGAAAAAGAAAAAAGGAAGTTGTCAGAAATTTTATTTATTTTTTTTTTCTCTGTTTGTTGCATTTTTTCCTTTTTTTTCTCTGGGTGCTGAGGAGGATTTTTTTTTTCTCTCAATGGAGTTTGCACAGGGGAGGAGTCCTGAGGAGATCATTTGCATATTTCCAGTTCATTCTGGGATAAGTGAAGAGTCTCCGCGAGCTCCAAGAGCACTGGGTTTTGGCTGTTGCAGCTGAAAGGAGGACATCTGTAAGCCGCGCGCCTAGCGGCGTGCGAATTTTGGCACTTTTTTCACCGCTGTGATATCTCTTTAACAATAAGAGCATGGAAGAGGCTAGGAGCCATGTGGTGAGTTGCATTTCTTGCTACATGTTCACAGATTTACCAGTGGAAAAGCCAAATTTCACATGCCAGAAATGCAAGCTTGTGTCCATGTTGGAGGAAAAGTTGCGAAATCTAGAAGAGAGATTAGCTACATTGAAGATCATTAAGGAAGATGAAGATTTCTTAGACAGAGAAGAATTATCTCTTCATGGTGCAAAAAGAGAAGAAATTCGAAGAGCACCCGAAGAAACAGAGGGATGGAAGCATGTGACCCAGAGAAGCAGGAGGATCGTGAGGCAGTCAGCACCCATACTGCTCAGGAACCAGTACCAGGCTCTTACACAGGAGAACGATGAAGAAATACATCAGGATAAGACTTTGCCCACAAAGAGCAACCTTGTAAGCCCTCAGAGTCCTCCTGAATGGAGAAAGAAAAATGTTGTGAAGAAGAAACGGAGAGTTGTGGTCATGGAGGATTCCCTGTTGAGAGGAACAGAGGCCGCTATCTGCAGACCGGATATAACCTCAAGAGAAATGTGCTGTCTTCCAGGTGCAAAAATTAAAGATGTGTCTGACAGGATATCAGGACTCTTCAGACCTAATGATGACTACCCATTCCTGCTAATAAGTGAAGAGTCTCCGCGAGCTCAAGGAACACTGGATTTTGGCTGTTGCAGCTGAAAGGAGGACATCAGTAAACCAGGGGAGGAGTCCCGAGGAGATAATTTGCAGATTCCCAGTGCCTTCTGGGATAAGTGAAGAGTCTCCGCGAGCTCAAGGAACACTGGATTTTGGCTGTTGCAGCTGAAAGGAGGACATCAGTTTTGGCTTATATTTCACCGCTTGATTATCTCTTGAACAATAAGAACATGGAAGAGGCTAGGAGCCATGTGGTGAGCTGCATTTCTTGCTACATGTTCATAGACTTACCAGTGGAAAAGCCAAACTTCACATGCCAGAAATGCAAGCTTGTGTCCCTGTTGGAGGAAAAGTTGCAAAATCTGGAAGAGAGGTTATCTACATTGAAGACCATTAAGGAAGGTGAAGAGTTCTTAGACAGAGCAGAATTATCTCTTCATGGTACAGAAAGAGAAGAAATTCGAAGTGCAACTGAAGAAACAGAGGAATGGAAGCATGTGACCCAGAGAAGCAGGAGGATCAGGAGGCAGTCAGCACCAATTCTGCTCAGGAACCAATACCAGGCTCTTACACAGGAGAACGATGAAGAAATACATCAGGATAAGACTTTGCCCACAAACAACCTTGTACGCCCTCAGAGTCCTCCTGAATGGAGAAAGAAAACTGTTGTGAAGAAGAAACGGAGAGTTGTTGTCATGGGCGATTCCCTGTTGAGAGGAACAGAGGCCGCTATCTGCAGACCGGATATAACCTCAAGAGAAATGTGCTGTCTTCCAGGTGCAAAAATTAAAGATGTGTCTGACAGGATATCAGGACTCTTCAGACCTAAAGATGACTACCCATTCCTGCTAATACATGTGGGGACAAATGACACCGCTAGAAACGACCTGGAAACCATCTGCAGTGACTTTGAAAACTTAGGTAAGAAAGTGAAAGAACTGGGAGCGCAGGTGGTCTTCTCTTCCATCCTCCCAGTGGATGGCCATGGAACAAGGAGGTGGAATAAGATTCTGCAGGTGAACAACTGGCTACGTCGATGGTGCCGTCAGCAAGGATTTGGATTTCTGGATCACGGAGTGAATTACCTATACGATGGACAAACTTGCTAGAGATGGGGTGCACCTTACAAAGACTGGAAAACATGTATTTGGAAGTCGCCTTGCTACACTCATCAGGAGAGCTTTAAACTAGAACAATGTGGGAAGGGAAGCAAAACGCCAGCAAAAGCCATACACTTGACAAATACTATTGAGATTTCTGCTATTAGAAGAGAAAGGGGAAGAACAAAGACAAAAAAATTTACATAATAAAAATATTGAAGGAAGAGAAACCAATCACAAACTAAAGTGTTTCTATACGAATGCACAAAGCATGGGCAACAAACAAGGAGAACTGGAGCTACTAACGCAGGAGAAGAAATATGATGTCATTGGAATCACTGAGACTTGGTGGGACGATACACATGAATACAAGGCTAGAAGGATACAACTTATTTGCAAGAAACAGACTTGATAAACGAGGAGGAGGTGTTGCATTGTATGTTAGAAAAGCGTATATCTGCACAGAGATTGACGCTTCAGAGACTGGGAGTTCTGTGGAAACTGTTTGGGTAAGAATACAAGGACAGAACAATGGAAAGGACACCATTGTAGGCATTTACTACAGGCCGCCTGTGCAAGCTGAAGATATGGATGAACTCTTTATGCATCAAATGGCCAAGTTCTCAAAAAATATGACATAGTGGTCATGGGAGATTTCAACTATCCAGACATTTGTTGGGAATCTATCTCAGGCTAAACTAACAGGTCCAGGAAATTCTTATCCTCTCTTGCTGACAACTTTATCTTCCAAAAGGTAATGGAGAAAACAAGGGGATCTGCTACCTTGGATCTAATCCTCATAAACAGGGAGGAAATGGTGGAGGAGGTAAGAGTGGCTGGGACTCTAGGAGGTAGTGACCATGCTATTTTAAAATTTTGGATAACAAGAGGAGGAAGACCTGTGAAGACTCAGACGTCAAGGTTAGATTTCAGAAAGGCAGATTTTAAGGAACTCAGAAAGAGAATTGGAGGGATCCAATGGCTGGATATCCTTAAGGACAAAAATGTCCAGGAAGGATGGAAAATCTTGAAAAATGAGATTCTCAAAGCACAATCGTTAACAATTCCGAAAAGAGGGAAGAATGGGAAGCATTTAAGGAAACCAGGATGGATGAACATAGAACTTAAACACATGCTAAAAAGGAAGAAAGAAATGTTTATCAAATGGAAAGAGGGAGGCATATCTAAAGAAGAATATAATGCCGTCTGCAGAACCTGCAGGGCACAAATCAGATTATCTAAAGCTGACAATGAATTAAGGCTTGCAAGTGACGTCAAAAGCAACAAAAAAGGATTTTGGGGATACGTCAAAAGTAAAAGAAAAGTCAAAGATGCTATAGGATTTTTACAGGATGAAAATGATGAAATGGTAAGTCAGGATGTTCAGAAGGCTGAACTTTTAAATTCCTATTTTGCATCTGTTTTCTCTCAGAAAGGAAATGTAACATCAACTGATCTTCACTGTCCTATTAAAGGAATAGAAGAATCCAGGTTATCTGTAAACAGAAAGACAGTGAGGAAACACTTAGCTAACCTAAATGAATTCAAGTCTCCAGGTCCAGATGAATTACACCCAGAATACTGAAGGAGATAGCAGAAGAAATTCTTGAACCACTGTCCATAATCTTTGAAAATTCTTGGAGAACAGGAGAAGTCCCAGAAGACTGGAGAAGAGCAAATGTTGTTCCTATCTTCAAAAAGGGGAAGAAGGTGGACCCAGGGAACTACAGGCCGGTGAGTCTGACTTCTATACCAGGAAAGATCTTTGAACAAATTATTAAAGAACATGTATGTAAGTACCTGCATAAGAATGAAGTGATTAAACAGATTCAGCATGGGTTTAACTAATAAATCATGTCAGACTAACTTAATTTCCTTCTATGACAGAATCACTGACTGGGTGGATCAGGGAAATGCTGTAGATATAGTATATCTTGACTTCAGCAAAGCATTTGACAAAGTATCTCACACAATCCTTATTGAAAAAATGACTAAGTATGGAATGGACAAGGCAACTGTTAGGTGGATTCATAACTGGCTTAGTGAACGGACTCAAAGAGTGGTCGTAAATGGCTGCACATCCAGTTGGAAGAATGTCTCAAGTGGGGTACCACAAGGCTCTGTTTTGGGCCCTGTATTGTTCAACATCTTTATCAATGATTTAGATGAAGGAATTGAGGGTAAACTGATCAAATTTGCTGATGACACAAAGCTAGGAGGGGTAGCTAATACTAGAGAAGAGAGAGAGAGGATTCAAAAAGATATACATAAACTGGAGCAGTGGGCAGCAACTAACAGAATGGATTTTAACAGGGAAAAATGCAAAGTACTACATCTGGGCAATAAAAATGAAAAAAGCATATACAAAATGGGAGGAATAGGGCTAAGTAACAGCACATGTGAAAAAGACTTGGGTATACTAATTGATCACAGACCGAACATGAGTTAACAGTGTGATGCAGCAGCAAAAAAGGCAAATACAATTCTAGGATGTATCAACAGAAGCATACAGTCTAGATCACGTGAGGTCATTATTGCCCTCTACTCCTCTTTGGTCAGACCTCATCTGGAATACTGTGTCCAGTTTTGGGCACCACATTTTAAAAAAGACATCAACAAACTGGAGCAAGTTCAAAGAAGAGCCACCAGAATGGTGACCGGTCTGCAAACCATGTCCTATGAGGAACGGTTGCAGGATTTGGGAATGTTTAGCTTGCAAAAAAGAAGACTGAGAGGAGACTTAATAGCTGTCTACAAATATCTCAAGGGCTGTCACATTGTAGAAGGATCATCTTTATTCTCATTTGCACAAGGAAAGACTAGAAGCAATGGGATGAAACTGAATGGGAGGAGACACAGATTAGATTTTTGAAAAAAAATTTTTGACAGTTAGGGTGATCAAGGAGTGGAACAGGCTGCCACGAGAGGTGGTAAGTTCTCCTTCAATGGAAGTCTTCAAACAGAGGCTGGACAGACATCTGTCTGGATGATTTAGAGAATCCTGCTTTGAGCAGGGGGTTGGACCAGATGGCCCAGGAGGTCCCTTCCAACTCTACCATTCTATGATTCTATGATTCTATGATTCTAGTTGTCTGGCCGTGTGGATCAGCTTGCCACTGAAGTTCGGAGTATTGCTACCTATCTTGCTAGGTTGCCGGTTGTGGAACCTAGGATCCCCATGCCAGATTTATTTTTGGGGGATCGAGCTAAATTTCTGAATTTCAAAAATAACTGTAAGTTGTTTTTTGCCTTAAAACCTAAGTCCTCAGGGAACGCAGCACAGCAGGTTCAAATTGTCATCTCTCTCCTGCGCGGCGATCCTCAGGATTGGGCTTTTTCCCTGACACCTGGGGACCCTGTTTTAAATAATGTTGATGCATTTTTTCTGGCTCTGGGGTTATTTTACGATGAACCTAATGTCACTGATCAAGCTGAAAAAACCTTGTTGGCATTAAATCAGGGGCTTGAGGACGCTGAGTTGTACTGTCAGAAATTCCGAAAGTGGGCAGTCCTAACCAAATGGAATGATGATGCTTTGGCAGCCCTTTTTCGGAAGGGTCTGTCAGAGAATGTAAAAAATGTTATGGTGGGTTTCCCTGCTCCCTCTGGTCTCAATGATTCTATGTCATTAGCGATTCAAATTGACAGACGTTTGCGTGAGCATAGAGGTATGCGTGGAATAGTGTTGCCTTGTGAACCAGCTTCTGAGTCCATGCAGTGTGATAGAGTGGCTTCTGGGGCACAACGTCATGAGTTTCGAAAACGCAATGGGTTATGTTTCTACTGTGGTGACGCCTCTCATGCTATTTCAGTCTGCCCTAAGCGGGGAAGACGTTTTGCACGCTCAGTTATCTTGGGTAGTGTTCAGACTAAATTTCTGTTGACTGTTACCCTGATTTGCTCCCTGTCCACATTTTCTTCTCAGGCTTTTGTTGATTCAGGAGCAGCTATTAACCTGATGGATTTTGATTTTGCTAAACGTTGTGGGTTTCCCTTGATACCTCTACGGAAGTCTATTCCCCTACTGGGGATTGATTCTACCCCTTGGCTGAGAATAAACCCCAGTTCTCTACTCAGGTGATAATGAGGGTTGAACCTGATCATCAGGAGAGTTGCAAATTTTTGGTGCTGTATAATCTGCATGACATTATTGTACTGGGTTTCCCTTGGTTACAGTCTCATAATCCTGTTTTGGATTGGAAATCTGTGTATGTGACCAGTTGGGGCTGCCAATGTGTTAATGCCAACACTCCTGTTTTTTCTGCCTCTCCCCAGGCTCAGGATGTTCCTGACTTTTTGACTGATTTTTCTGATGTGTTTAGCGAAAGTAAATCTGCATCCTTGCCCCCCCATACCCCATAGGAGCTATGACTGCGCTATTGAACTAGTGCCTGGTAGTAAATTCCCTAACGGTCGCCTTTTTAACTTGTCTGTACCTGAACATGACGCTATGCGGTCTTATATCAAGGAGTCATTGGAGAAGGGTCATATCAGACCATCCTCTTCACCCTTGGGTGCCGGTTTTTTCTTTGTGGCCAAAAAGGATGGTTCATTAAGGCCGTGTATTGATTATCGTCTCTTGAACAATATCACTGTGAAATATCAATAGCCGTTACCCTTGATTTCTGACCTGTTTTCCAGGGTGAAAAGTGCTACTTGGTTTACCAAGCTTGACCTCAGGGGGGCGTATAACCTTATTCGCATTAAGCACGGGGATGAATGGAAGACGGCGTTTAATACCCAGAGGGGCATTTTGAGTACCTAGTGATGCCCTTTGGGCTCACTAATGCTCCTTCCGTCTTTCAATCCTTCATGAATGACATTTTCAGGGATTTTGTGGATAAATTTCTGATTGTTTATTTGGATGATTTCTTGATTTTTTCCAATGACTGGGACTCTCATGTGAAACATGTTCGGACTGTGTTCCAGATTTTGAGAGAGAATGCTCTGTATGTGAAGGGATCAAAGTGTCTTTTTGGCGTACAGAGGATCTCATTTCTGTGATTCATTTTGGGATTCATTTTGTCTCCGTCTGTTATTGAAATGGACCCGGTCAAGGTTCAGGCCATCTGTGATTGGGTCCAACCTACTTCATTAAAGGCTCTTCAGAGATTCTTGGGTTTTGCCAATTTTTATCGTAAATTTATTGGTAATTTCTCTGTTATTGTTAAACCATTGACCGATTTGACCAAAAAGGGTTCTGATGTGGTGAATTGGCCTCCTGAGGCAGTTTCTGCGTTTCAGGAACTTAAGCAGAGATTCACTTCTGCTCCTGTTCTACGGCAGCCTCATGTTTCTCTGCCATTTCAGGTGGAGGTTGATGCCTCTGAAATTGGGGCAGGTGCCGTTTTGTCCCAAAGAGATCCAGAGACCTCTAAAAGTAACCCTTGTGCCTTTTTCTCTCGAAAATTTTCTCCAACTGAACGTAATTATGACGTGGGTAATCGGGAGTTATTGGCCATGAAGTGGGCTTTTGAAGAGTGGAGACATTGGCTGGAGGGAGCCAAACATCAGGTGGTCCTCACGGACTATAAGAATCTGGTTTATCTTGAATCAGCCAAGCGACTTAATCCTAGACACGTTTTAATTTTGTGGTTTCCTTTCTTCCTGGCACTAAGAATGTTAAGGCGGATGCCCTCTCGAGGAGTTTCCTTGCGGACTCTCCTGAGTTATCTGATCCTGCTGTTATTTTGAAAGAGGGTGTAGTTCTTTCCGCCATGTTGCCCAATTTGAGACTGGCTCTGGAAGGGTGTCAGGAGGATAAACCCGAGCGCTGCCCTATTGGGAAATTGTTTGTCCCAGACCGGTGGAAAAAGAGTGTGATGTCTGAGATTCATTGTTCCGCGTTGGCCGGTCATCCCGGAATTTTTGGTACCAGAGACTTGGTTAGTCGGTCCTTTTGGTGGCATACTTTGTCTCGTGACGTCAGGGAATTTGTGCAGTCCTGCGGGACTTGCTCTCGCTCCAAGCCTTGCTCTCGCTCTAGTGGTTTGTTGATGCCATTGCCTGTGCCCAAGAGACCATGGACCCATATCTCTATGGATTTCATTTCCGACCTCCCTGTTTCTCAGAGAATGACCGTTATCTGGGTGATTTGTGATAGGTTTTCCAAAATGATACATCTTGTGCCATTACCTAAGTTGCCTTCCTCCTCCGAATTGGTGCCTTTGTTCCTTCAGCACGTGGTTCGGTTACACGGCATTCCTGAGAACATTGTGTCTGACAGAGGAGTCCAGTTTGTTTCCAGATTTTGGAGGACTTTTTGTTTTAAACTTGGTGTTCAATTGTCTTTCTCCTCGGCTTTTCATCCTCAGACCAATGGACAAACTGAGAGAATAAACCAGACATTGGAGACTTATCTGAGATGCTTTGTGTCTGCTGATCAAGATGACTGGGTCTCTTTTTTGCCTTTGGCTGAGTTTGCTCTTAATAATAGGGCTAGCTCTGCCACTTTGATGTCTCCATTTTTCTGCAATTTTGGGTTTCACCCTCGATTTTCTTCGGGACAGACGGAGGCTTCTGTCTGTCCAGGTGTTGACTCTGTTGTGGAGCGTATGCAGCAGATATGGGACCAGGTAGTGGAGAGGTTGTCCCTCTCTCAGGAGAGGGCCCAGCGGTTTGCCAACCGGCATAGGACTGATGGTCCTCGGTTTGAAGTGGGGAACTTGGTCTGGTTGTCCTCAAGAAATATCACTATGAGAGTTGCATCTCCTAAGTTTAAGCCTAGGTTCATTGGACCTTATAAGATCTTGGAGATTCTTAATCCTGTTTCCTTTCGTTTACTTCTTCCAGGGACATTTAAGATCCATAACGTGTTCCACAAGTCCTTATTGAAGAGGTTTGTCGAGCCAGTGGTTCCTATGGCTGTGCCTCCTGACCCTGTTTTGGTTGAGGGCAATCTGGAGTATGTGGTTGAGAAAATATTGGATTCTCGTTTTTCTAGACGGAAACTCCAGTATTTGGTTAAGTGGAGAGGTTATGGTCAGGAGGACAATTCTTGGATGTTTGCTTCGGACATCCATGCTAGGAGACTGATCCGTGCATATCACAGAGCTCATCCTGACCGACCTGGTTGCCCAAATGAGGGTTCGGTGACCCCTCCTCAAGGGGGGGGTACTGTTGTGAATGTGTTAGAAATGAATTCTGAGCAGAAGCTCCCTCTGGTGCTTACAAACAGTACTGAACCATTGAATGAGGATTGGCAATCAGGAGTTACTGACTGGTCTTATATAAGGGAGGTTCCCTCCCATCATGGTTGCCGGTGATCAATTGTTCTTGTCTCAACTGTGGTTCCTGGTTCACTTGGAAGCTTGCTGAGTCTTGCCTGCATCTTCTGCTATCAGATAAGATATTTTCTGCTTTTATTTTTGTGCTTGCTTTTTGCATTGTTCCCTGCACTTCTGTGGAGGTCAGCCAGGTCCCCTCCGGGGGCTTGTGCTCCTCTCAGTTTATCTGAGCCACTGTTATTTGTTCATTTGCCTTTTCCAGTTTTTTCAGTGGCTGCGGCTTAGTTTTGTGACACCAGAGAACTAATTTAGGTGGTAGAGGTCGTGTGATCTCAGGTGTTTTTGCAATTAGTAGAGTTGGTATTTTTTAGGGTTTTTTGGATTGCAGTAAGTGTCCTTCCTATCCTTTTCTGTCCAACGTTTCTGGGCCCCAACGTTTGCTCATACTATTTTCTGTCTGTGTCTGTATTTCCTCTTGTCTAACCACCATTAAATGTTTGGGGGCTTCCTATGTTCTTTGGGGATCTGCTCCGGGGCAGATAGCTTTCCTCTTTCTATCTTTAGGTGTAGTTAACCTCTCAGGCTGTGACGAGGCGTCTAGGACCAACGTAGGTACGCTCCACGGCTGCCTTTAGTTGTGGTGGTTAGTCAGGGTACTGCAATCCAGTAGATTCCAACCTCTCTGGTGTATTGCCATTTTTGCCTGCTCTCCTCAGCTACCAAATCATAACAGTGCAGAGTCATTCCTCAATTGGCCCTGAGGGCAAGAGTCTTGCAGATGCCCAGGCTGCCCACATCGGTAACATCTGCGCTGTATCGCACTTCTTCCCATGTGCACTCTGGGGACGGAGGTAAGGGAACCTGGAGGCTGATATCCATGTGAATATGCATGAGGTGGTTGTTGGGGTTGAGACCGATTTCTCCACTGGATAGCTGGGCATGTGGCCTGCAGATGCCTGGGATGCCCACAACCATAACACCTGTGCTCTACTAATTTCTCTCTTTGTTGCATTTCATAAGAGGAGGCAGGTCTTTTTGGAAGGTGATGCACATGGGTATCACTATGAGGTGGTTGTCTAGTGGCACTGCAAACTTTGGGGATTGAAGAACAAGGCACCACTGGTGGTGGGGTGCTGGTAGTGTTTACTTCATCCACCAGTAAATTTTTCCACTGAGGCTTGATGGTGAGAACCTCATGAATTAAGGCTTGCAAGTGACGTCAAAAGCAACAAAAAAGGATTTTGGGGATACGTCAAAAGAAAAAGAAAAGTCAAAGATGCTATAGGATTTTTACATGATGAAAATGATGAAATGGTAAGTCAGGATGTTGAGAAGGCTGAACTTTTAAATTCCTATTTTGCATCTGTTTTCTCTCAGAAAGGAAATGTAACATCAACTGATCTTCACTGTCCTATTAAAGGAATAGAAGAATCCAGGATATCTATAAACAGAAAGACAGTGAGGAAACACTTAGCTAACATAAATGAATTCAAGTCTCCAGGTCCAGATGAATTACACCCCAGGGTACTGAAGGAGATAGCAGAAGAAATTCTTGAACCACTGTCCATAATCTTTGAAAATTCTTGGAGAACAGGAGAAGTCCCAGAAGACTGGAGAAGAGCAAATGTTGTTCCTATCTTCAAAAAGGGGAAGAAGGTGGACCCAGGGAACTACAGGCCGGTGAGTCTGACTTCTATACTAGGAAAGATCTTTGAACAAATTATTAAAGAACATGTATGCAAGTACCTGGATAAGAATGAAGTGATTAAACAGAGTCAGCATGGGTTTGTAACTAATAAGTCATGTCAGACTAACTTAATTTCCTTCTATGACAGAATCACTGACTGGGTGGATCAGGGAAATGCTGTAGATATAGTATATCTTGACTTCAGCAAAGCATTTGACAAAGTATCTCACACAATCCTTATTGAAAAAATGACTAAGTATGGAATGGACAAGGCAACTGTTAGGTGGATTCATAACTGGCTTAGTGATCGGACCCAAAGAGTGGTTGTAAATGGCTGCACATCCAGTTGGAAGAATGTCTCAAGTGGGGTACCACAAGGCTCTGTTTTGGGCCCTGTATTGTTCAACATCTTTATCAATGATTTAGATGAAGGAATTGAGGGTAAACTGATCAAATTTGCTGATGACACAAAGCTAGGAGGGGTAGCTAATACTAGAGAAGAGAGAGAGAGGATTCAAAAAGATATACATAAACTGGAGCAGTGGGCAGCAACTAACAGAATGGATTTTAACAGGGAAAAATGCAAAGTACTACATCTGGGCAATAAAAATGAAAAAAGCATATACAAAATGGGAGGAATAGGGCTAAGTAACAGCACATGTGAAAAAGACTTGGGTATACTAATTGATCACAGACTTAACATGAGTCAACAGTGTGATGCAGCAGCAAAAAAGGCAAATGCAATTCTAGGATGTATCAACAGAAGCATACAGTCTAGATCACGTGAGGTCATTATTGCCCTCTACTCCTCTTTGGTCAGACCTCATCTGGAATACTGTGTCCAGTTTTGGGCACCACATTTTAAAAAAGACATCAACAAACTGGAGCAAGTTCAGAGAAGAGCCACCAGAATGGTGACCGGTCTGCAAACCATGTCCTATGAGGAACGGTTGCAGGATTTGGGAATGTTTAGCTTGCAAAAAGAAGACTGAGAGGAGACTTAATAGCTGTCTACAAATATCTCAAGGGCTGTCACATTGTAGAAGGATCATCTTTATTCTCATTTGCACAAGGAAAGACTAGAAGCAATGGGATGAAACTGAATGGGAGGAGACACAGATTAGATATTAGAAAAAACTTTTTGACAGTTAGGGTGATCAATGAGTGGAACAGGCTGCCACAAGAGGTGGTGAGTTCTCCTTCAATGGAAGTCTTCAAACAGAGGCTGGATAGACATCTGTCTGGGATGATTTAGAGAATCCTGCTTTGAGCAGGGGGTTGGACCAGAAGGCCCAGGAGGTCCCTTCCAACTCTACCATTCTATGATTCTATGATTCATCAGCTAAAGCAGCAGCTTGCTCCACTGTCGCTGGTTTCCTCTCACGCACCCATTCCCGGATCTCAGCGTGGCATTTGGCCAGAACTGTTCTTTTAGGATGACCTGGAGGAAAGTATCCCAAGTTAAGGCCCCCTCTCCCTCCAGCCAGCGGTGACATACTTGTTTGAGCCTGTGGGCATATATCTTGAAAGAAACTTCCCCTCACAGGCTAATGAGCGGAAATGAGCCCTGTAAGAGTCTGGAGTTACAGCATAATGATCCAAGATGGTCTCTTTAATATTTCCATAATCGCAGCTCCACCGTCTAAGAGCCCCACCAGATGTCTGACTCGCTCCCTTTCTGGGACTTCCATTAATCAACATTGATGTTCGAAATCCTGGAAAAAGCCCTCAATGTTGCCTGCAGCCTCCTTAAAATGCTTGAAGTCCTTGCGGGACACTCTGGGGAGCTCTCTCATGGTGGATGCTGTGGATACAGTCTGTCTAGGGCTTCCAGCTGCTTCTACAGTGAGCTGTCTCTCCAGCAATGCCCTCTCTTGAGCTCTACGAATGGCCTCCCTCTTATCCTCTATGGTGGCCTCATCCCCAAGCAATGCCATCTCCTCCTCATACCACACAACCCACTGACTTTTTTGGATATTTACCTGCAGCTCCTGTCTTTCCTCCCTTGCTGTGGAAATCCTTCCTCTGTGCCATCTTGCAGGCAAGATTCTTCCAGAGCCTCAATCAGTTGCTCCTTGGACAGCCCTTTGTAGATGACTCCTAATTCACGGGCCTTTGCTTGTAGGCTGCCCACAGTCCAGTTCCTGTATCCTTGAGGGTCTGTGTTGTGAACACCTTTGAGGCGACTTCGGAGCTGCGGCTCCCTCCGGTGGTTGCTGAGGGTAATGAACCAATTACTGAATGGTTTACAGCTGGGTCCGATTGGTCTGATATAAGTGACCTGAACTCCCATCAGCCTGTTGTTCTTCCAGGTCTTGCTTGGAGCTCAGCTTGCATTCCTGCTCTCATTCAAATAAGTGACTTGTTGTTTTTTTTCCTTTGGTTGGATTTTCCTTGCTGGTTTGCTGCCTTGCAGTGGACTTCAGCCTGGTCCCCTTTTGGGGCCTGGCTCTGCATTGTGCTCAGTTTGTGTTTGCACTTTTGCTCTTTTCCTGTGTCACTTTTTATTTGCTGAATTGCTGTGTGTTACACCAGAGATCTGATTTAGGTGGTAGAGATCGTGTGATCTCAGGTTTTTTTGTTAATCAGAAGTGTTGGTATTTTTGTCAGGGTTTTTTGGGTTGCAGTCAGACTTCTTTCCTATACTTTTCTATCTAGACAGTATTGGGCCCCAGCGTTTGCTCATTCTATTTTCTGTCTGTGTTTGTATTTTCTTCTTGTCTAACCGCCATTACATGTTTGGGGGCTTCCTATTTCTTTGGGGGTTCTGCTATGGGGCAGATAGCTTTCATCTTTCTGTCTTTAGGTGTAGCTATCTCTCCGGCTGTGACCAGGCGTCTAGGATCACAATAGGTACGCTCCACGGCTACTTCTAGTGTTGCGGTTAGTTTAGGGTTCTGCAACCCAGTAGTTTCCAGCCTCTCTGGTGTATTGCTAGTTCGGCTATTTTTGCTATTTCTCCTCAGCTACTGAAACATAACAGTATTACCGGCCAAACTGAAAATTATATGGTACTCACAGAAGGGAAAAATAGTAAAAAGGAAAAAAAAAAAAAAAAGGGAGTTGTCAGAAATTTTTTTTTCTGTTTGTTGCATTTTTTGCCTCTTTCTCTCTGGGTGCTGAGGAGGATTTTTTCTTTGTCCTCAATGGAGTTTGCACAGTTGTCTGGCCGTGTGGAGCGGCTTGCCGCTGAGGTTCAGAGCATTACTACCTATCTTGCTAGGTTGCCTGTTGTGGAACCTAGGATCCCCATACCAGATTTATTTTTGGGGGATCGGTCTAAATTTCTGAATTTCAAAAAACTGTAAGTTGTTTTTTGCCCTGAAGCCTAAGTCCTCAGGGAACGCAGCACAGCAGGTTCAAATTGTCATCTCTGTGCTGCGCGGCGACCCTCAGGATTGGGCTTTTTCCCTGACACCTGGGGATCCTGTTCTGAATGATGTTGATGTATTTTTTCAGGCTCTGGGGTTATTGTACGATGAACCTAAAGTCATTCTCCACGGCTACTTCTAGTGTTGCGGTTAGTTTAGGGTTCTGCAACCCAGTAGTTTCCAGTCTCTCTGGTGTATTGCTAGTTCGGCTATTTTTGCTATTTCTCCTCAGCTACCGAAACATAACAGTTCTGGTTAAAGATTTGAATGTGTTGCTGTCGTCCATTCCTTCTGCTCTGATCCCGCCACTGCCAACCAGTTTGTGACAGTGTGTGTGACAGAGCAGGAAGGGACACCAGGCCGAAGATCAATCCAACGGGGTTTATTGAGACAGGGAGCACAGAACATAAAATATCAATAGCGTAAGAGTACACAATGAGTCCACACCAAGAGGGAAACAGTTCCGGGACACCACCCGATAATCCGACGCCAGGGAAAAGACAAAATAATCCTGGGATTGTGTGGATCCAACAGATGAGGGACAAAACAGCATTCCACGTGGCAGCTTTTAACTCTCCACACACGGGCACTAGGATCTCGCCTCAGCCTAAGGTCCTAGCCCCTTGCTCATCAACATCCAACTGCCTGGGCCAAACATGTGTCTATTGTTCTATGTCCTGGGATCCATCCCTCCATGGGGAAGGGCTCCCACCTACTTTTGACTATGTGGCTAACTTAAGAAGTTTCCAGAAGCTACAAGCTTGTATTGGATAAGTCCTATGCTGAGGAGAACAAAAGACAGGCTCCCCCACTGGTTGTTGACTCAGGCCTGATTACATTGCAGTCCAGAGACACAGGCCGGGGGAGGGACACGCCATTACAGGCGGGCTTTGTATTCAATGAAGAAGCTAAAGGGTATGCCACACTAAACAATATCGCTAACGGGATCGCTAAAAAACGTCACTATTTAGCGATCCCGTTAGCGATATTGTTCAGTGCGGCAGCTTCCAGCGACGAGCTTCCTGCTGTGATCTCGCTCGTCGCTGGAATCGCTCCGGACCCTATTTCATCGCTGGCGCTCCCGCTGGGTAAGTATCTTATCGCTGTGTGGCACCTTTTCTTAGCGATTTAGCGGTACTTTTGTACCGCTAAAGTCGTTAAGAAGATCGCTAACGGCGATAGCGTCGTTAACTATATCGCTAAATGCGGCAGCATTTAGCGATATAGAAACAATCCCGCTAGCGATCTCATTAGTATGCAACGCTAACGAGATCGCTAGCGGGATTGTTTAGTGTGGCAGTACCTTTACAGTATGGCAGTGACAAAAGAGTCATCCACTTTAAATTCATGTTAAGAACTTATAATGCTGCCCTTCATCTCGCCAAACAGACCTACTTCACCACCCTGATCTCCTCACTAGCCAACAACCCCAAGAAACTTTTTGACACTTTTCACTCCCTCCTCAGGCCAAAAGCACAAGCCCCCATCACAGACATTTGTGCTGATTACCTGGCCTCCCACTTCATAGAAAAAATAGATACTATCCGTCAGGAAATCTGCTCTCAACCACCAAGTGCTGTGACTCCCATCCCTCCCTGCATTTCCCCTGGCTCAATTTCCACATTTGATCCCATCACAGAAGAAGAAGTCTCCAGACTCCTCTCTTCCTCTCGTCCGACTACATGCACTACCGACCCCATTCCCTCACACCTCCTCCAGTCTCTCTCTCCAGTTGTCACAACTCACCTAACTACAATCTTTAATCTCTCACTCTCCTCTGGCATTTTCTCATCCTCCTTCAAACACTCCATCATTATTCCACTACTAAAGAAACCCGCTCTCGACCCTTCCTGCACAAACAACTACAGACCGGTCTCCAATATCCCCTTCATCTCTAAACTTTTGGAGCGCCTAGTCTACTCCCGCCTTACTCGTTACCTCTCCACTCACTCCCTCCTAGACCCTTCACAGTCCGGCTTCCGACCCCTACATTCGACTGAAACTGCACTCATCAAAGTGACCAATGACCTTCTGACAGCAAAACGTAACGGTGACCACTCTCTGCTCATTCTTCTCAACCTTTCTGCAGCTTTCGACACAGTTGACCACCGTCTCCTACTGTCTAGGCTCCAGTCACTAGGTATTAAGGACACTGTTCTCTCCTGGTTCTCCTCCTATCTTTCTGACCGCTCCTTCAGTGTTTCGTTCTCTGGCTCCACATCATCTCCTCTTCCTCTCACTGTCGGTGTACCCCAGGGCTCAGTCCTTGGCCCCCTTCTCTTCTCTCTCTACACGGCCCCAATTGGACAGACCATCAGCAGATTTGGCTTTCAGTACCATCTTTATGCTGATGACACACAACTATACACGTCATCCCCCGACCTTACCCCCGCTGTACTACAGAACGCCACCGACTGTCTGTCCGCAGTCTCCAACATCATGTCCGCTCTCTATCTGAAACTTAACCTCTCCAAAACTGAACTTCTTCTGCTCCCGCCGTCTACTAACCTCCCTAAATCTGACATTTCCCTCTCCGTGGGCGGCACCATAATAACACCCCGGCAGCAGGCTCGCTGTCTGGGTGTTATGTTTGACACCAATCTCTCCTTCACCTTGCCCGCTCTTGCCGCCTACACCTAAAGAACATCTCTAGAATCCGCCCTTTTCTCACCATGGAAACAACAAAAACCCTCACTGTAGCATTGATCCACTCCCGCCTGGACTACTGCAACGCTCTATTACTTGGCCTCCCCATTACTCGACTATCCCCTCTCCAGTCCATCCTTAATGCAGCAGCCAGGGTCATCCATCTGGCTAATCGGTACTCGGACGCGTCCGCTCTTCGCCAGTCCTTACACTGGCTGCCCATTCATTATAGGATCCAATTCAAAGTACTGGTTCTCACCCACAAAGCTCTCCACAGTGCAGCACCCCCCTACATCTCCTCCCTCATTTCTATCTATCAGCCTAACCGACTGCTGCGCTCTGCAAACGACTTTCGACTAACCTCTGCACTAATCCGTACCTCCCACTCCCGACTCCAAGACTTTTCCCGCGCTGCGCCAATCCTCTGGAATGCTCTACCCCAAGAAATTAGGACGATCCACAATTTGCATGGTTTCAGGCGCTCCCTCAAAACACATCTGTTCAGAGCGGCCTATCACATTCACTAATCAGTCATTCTATGTGTAAGTGTGTGTGTGTGTGTGTGTGTGTGTGTGTAGCCCATTCACTATCTCCATCCATCCCTCACTCCCTCAAGATGGCTGGACCATCACTGTAAATGCACCATTGTATATACACACCTGTACTTTGTATCTCCCCCACCTCATTGTAGATTGTAAGCTCTCACGAGCAGGGGCGGCTTTTATTGCTTTAATTATTGTATTGTTAACGTTGTTACTTATGACTTGTGTTTTGAAACTGTTAACCTGTAAAGCGCTGCGGAATATGATGGCGCTATATAAGTAAAGATTATTATTATTATTATTATTAATGTGAACTTGGTTTTCCTGTGTACATACACTAGGTCGCTTCAAAGCCTTTTTGGGGTGTGTTTGCATTTGATGCAGGCCGGGCCTTGTATTCAATGCATAAACTAACAGTATGGCAGTGGCAAAAGAGTAATGTGAAATCGACTTTCCTGTGAACATCCACTAGGTCGCTTCAAAGCCTTTCTGGGGTGTGTTTGAATTTGATGCAGGCCGGGCCTTGTATTCAATGAAGAAGCTAACAGTATGGCAATTACAAAAGAGTAATGTGAACTTGGTTTTCCTGTGTACATCCACTAGGTCGCTTCAAAGCCTTTTTGGAGTGCGTTTGAATTTGATGCAGGCAGGGCCTTGTATTCAATGCATAAACGAACAGTATTGTAGTTCCCCCATCCCTTTTATTAATTTTGTTGCCCTCCTTTGTACTTGCTCTAGTTCCATTATATCCTTCCTGAGCACCGGGCTCAAACCTGTACACATTACTCCATGTGTGGTCTAATCAGTGATTTGTACAGAGGCAATATAATGCGCTCATCATGTGTATCCTGACCTCTTTTAATACACCATGTATATGTAAACATGCTATTCAAAATGTATGTCAAAAGTCCTATGTTTTATTAAAAGGCAAAAAGTTCTATATCAAAATTTTGTGAGTGGCAGTATAATGCTCTCATCGTGTGCGGTGTAACCAGGGATTTGTACAGAGGCAGTATAATGCTCTCATCATGTGTTTCCAGACCTCTTTTAACCCCTCTCTGACATTAGACGTACTATCCCGTCCATAAAACCCGTGCCATTCTGACCATGGACGGGATAGTACGTCATAGGCGATTAGCTGCGCTCCCCGAGGGAGCGCAGCTAATCGCCGCCGGGTGTCAGCTGATTATCACAGCTGACACCCGTGACTGTGTGTCAGGAGCGGTCACGGACCGCTCCCGGCACATTAACCCCTTGCACACCGCGATCAAACATGATCGCGGTGTACTGGGGCACAGGGGAGGATCGCGCAGGGTGGGGGCTCCCTGCGCGCCCCCCTGAGACCCTCAGAACAGCGCGATGTGATCGCGCTGCTCTGAGGGCTTCCTCCCTCCCAGGACCCGGATCCAAGATGGCGCTGGGGTCCTGGAGGGAGGCGGCTTCCTCAGTGCCTGCCGAGAGCAGGCATGAGGAAGCGTCCTGCACTGCCTGTCACATCGCTGGTGTGACAGAGTGCTGTGCACACTGTCACACCAGCGATCTGATGAAATACAGTGATGTCCCACCCTGGGACAAAGTAAAAAAGTAAAAAAAGTAAAAATAAACATGTGTAAAAAAAAATCCAAAAAAAAAAAAAAAAAAAAAAAAAATTCCCCAATAAATTCATTACTTATTGTAAATAAAAAAAATAAAACAATAAAAGTACACATATATGGTATCGCCGCGTCCGTAACGACCCCCCCTATAAAAATGTCCCACTAGTTAACCCCTTTTGTGAACCCCTTAAAAAATAAAAAATAAAAACGAAGCAAAAAATCAGTGCTTTATCATCATACCGCTGAACAAAAAGTGGAATAACACGCGATCAAAAAGACGGATATAAATAAACATGGTACCGCTGAAAACGTCATCTTGTCCCGCAAAAAACGAGCCGTCACACAGCATCATCAGCAAAAAAATAAAAAAGTTATAGCTCGCAGAATAAAGCGATGCAAAAATAATTATTTTTTATATAAAATTGTTTTTATTCTATAAAAGCGCGAAAACATAAAAAAATGATATAAATGAGGTATCGCCATAATCGTACTGACCCGAAGAATAAAACTGCTTTATCAATTTTACCACACGCGGAACAATAAAAACGCCTCACCCAAAAGAAATTCATGAATTGCTGATTTTTGTTCATTCTAACCTCCCAAAAATCGAAATAAAAAGCGATCAAAAAATGTCACGTGCTCAAAAATGGTACCAATAAAAGCGTCACCTCGTCCCGCAAAAATTAAGACCTCACATGACTCTGTGGGCCAAAATATGCAAAAATTATAGCTCTCAAAATGTGGCGATGCAAAAAACTACTTTTTGCAATAAAAAGCGTCTTTTAGCGTGACAGCTGCCAATCATAAAAACCGCTATAAATAGTAAATCAAACCCCCCTTTATCACCCCCTTAGTTAGGGAAAAATAATAAAATAAAAAAAATGTATTTATTTCCATTTTCCCATTAGGGTTAGGGTTAGGGTTTCGGCTAAAGTTAGGGTTAGGGTTGGCGCTAAAGTTAGGATTAGGGTTAGAGTTTGGATTAGGGTTAGGGTTGGGATTAGGGTTGGGACTAGGGTTAGGGGTGTGTTGGGGTTAGGGTTGGAGTTAGAATTGGGGGGTTTCCGCTGTTTAGGCACATCAGGGGCTCTCCAAATGTGACATGGCGTCTGATCTCCATTCCAGCCAATTCTGCTTTGAAAAAGTCAAACGGTGTTCCTTCACTTCTGAGCTCTGCCATGCGTCCAAACAGTAGTTTATCCCCACATATGGGGTATCAGCGTACTCTGGACCCCAAGAGTTATTGTGAAATTTGTCCTATTTCTTCTGTTACCCTTGGGAAAATAAAAAACTGGGGGCGAAAATATTATTTTTGTAAAAAAAATAAGATTTTTTTGTTTTTACGGCTGTACATTATAAACTTCTGTGAAGCACTTGGGGCTTCATAGCGCTCACCACACATCTAAATAAGTTCCTTGTGGGGTCTATTTTCCAAAATGGGGTCACTTGTTGGGGATTTCCACTGTTTAGGCGCATCAGGGGCTCTCCAAATGCGACATGACGCCCCCAGACCATTCCATCAAAGTCTGCAATCCAAAACGTCACTACTTCCCTTTCCGAGCCCTGACATGCGCCCATACAGTAGTTTTCTCCCACATATTGGGTATCAGCGTACTCAGGACAAATTGGACAACAACTTTTGGGGTCCAATTTCTCCTGTTACCCTTGTGAAAATAAAATATTGGGGGCGAAAAAATCATTTTTGTAAAAAAAAAAAAGGATTTTTTATTTTTACGGCTGTGCGTTATAAACTTCTGTGAAGCACTTCGGGGTTCAAAGTGCTCACCACACATCTAGGTAAGTTCCTAGTGGGGTCTATTTTCCAAAATGGGGTCACTTGTGGGGGGTTTCCACTGTTTAGGCGCATCAGGGGCTCTCCAAATGCGACATGACGCCCCCAGACCATTCCATCAAAGTCTGCAATCCAAAACGTCACTACTTCCCTTTCCGAGCCCTGACATGCGCCCATACAGTAGTTTTCTCCCACATATTGGGTATCAGCGTACTCAGGACAAATTGGACAACAACTTTTGGGGTCCAATTTCTCCTGTTACCCTTGTGAAAATAAAATATTGGGGGCGAAAAAATCATTTTTGTAAAAAAAAAAAGGATTTTTTATTTTAAGGCTGTACGTTATAAACTTTAGTGAAACACCTGGGGGTTCAAAGTTCTCACCACACATCTAGATAAGTTCCTTGAGGGGTCTATTTTCCAAAATGGTGTCATTTGTGGGGGGTTTCCACTGTTTAGGCAGATCAGGAGCTCTCCAAACACGACATGGCGTCCAGCCAATTCTGCGTTGAAAAGTGAGACGGCGCTCCTTCCCTTCCAAACTCTGCCATGCACCCAAACAGTGGTATACCCCCACATATGGGGTATCAGTGTACTCAGGACAAATTGCACAATAACTTTTGGAGTCTTGTTACCCTTGGAAAAATAAAAATTCGGGTGAAAAGATCATTTTTGTGGAAAAAATATGATTTTTAAATTTTACGGCTCTACGTTATAAACTTGTGTGAAGCACTTGAGGGTTCAAATTGCTCACCAAAGATCTAGATAAGTTCCTTAGGGGGTCTAGTTTCCCAAATGGGGTCATTTGTGGGGGGTTTCCACTGTTTAGGCACATCAGGGGCTCTCCAAATGCAACATGGCATCCAATCTCAATTCCAGCCAATTTTGGTTGGAAAAAGTCAAATGGTGCTCCTTCCCTTCCGAGCTCTGCCGTGCGCCCAAACAGTGGTTCCCCCCCACATATGGGGCATCAGCGTACTCAGGACAAATTGGACAACAACTTATGTGGTCCAATTTCTCCTGATACCCTTGGGAAAATAAAAAATTAGTGACTAAAAGATAATTTTTGTGGGAAAAAAATAGGATTTTTTATTTTCATGCCCGGGCATTATAAACTTGTGTGAAGCACTTGGGGGTTCAAAGTGCTCACCAAAGATCTAGATAAGTTCCGTAGGGGTCTAGTTTCCAAAATGGGGTCACTTGTGGGGGATTTCCACTGTTTAGGCTCATCTGGGGCACTGCAAACGGAACATGACCCCCATCAACGTCTGCATTCCAAAACGTTACTACTTCCTTTCCAAGCCCTGCCGTGCGCCCAAACAGTTTTCCACCCCCACATATGGGGTATCAGCGTACTCAGGACAAATTGGACAACAACTTTTGGGGTCCAATTTCCTTGGGAAAATTCAAAAATTTAGGACTAAAAAATCATTTTTGTGGAAAATTTTTTTTTTTTTTTTTCACACCCAGGCATTATAAACTTTTGTGAAACACTTGGGGGTTCAAAGTGCTCACAACAGATCTAGATAAGTACCTTAGGGGGTCTAGTTTCCAAAATGGTGTCACTTGTGGGGGGTTTCCACTGTTTAGGCGCATCAGAGGTTCTCCAAGCGCGACATGGCGTCCAATCTCAACTCCAGCCAATTTTAGTTTGAAAAAGTCAAACGGCGCTCCTTCCCTTACGAGCTCTGCCGTGTGCCCAAACAGTGGTTTTCCCCCACATATGGGGTATTGGCGTACTCAGGAGAAATTGCATAACAACATTATCTGTCCATTTTCTCCTTTTACCCTTGTGAAAATAAAAAAAAAGTTTGTAAAAGATCATTTTTGTGGCTAAAAAGTTAAATATTCATTTTTTCCTTCCACGTTGCTTTAGTTCCTGTGAAGCACCTGAAGGGTTAATAAACTTCTTGAATGTGGTTTTGAGTACCTTGAGGGGTGCAGTTTTTAGAATGGTGTCACTTTTGGGTATTTTCTGCCATATAGACCCCTCAAAGTGACTTCAAATGTGAGGTGGTCCCTAAAAAAAATGGCTTTGTAAATTTTGTTGTAAAAATGAGAAATCGCTGGTCAACTTTTAACCCTTATAACTTCCTAACAAAAAAAAATTTTGATTCCAAAATTGTGCTGATGTAAAGTAGACATGTGGGAAATGTTATTTCTTAACTATTTTGTGTGACATATTTCTCTGTTTTAAGGGAATAAAAATTCAAAGTTTGAAAATTGCTAAATTTTCAAAATTTTCGCCATATTTGCGTTTTTTTCAAAAATAAACGCAAGTTATATGGAAGAAATTTTACCACTAACATGAAGTACAATATGTCACGAGAAAACAATCTCAGAATCGCGAAGATCCGTTGAAGCGTTCCGGAGTTATAACCTCATAAAGAGACAGTGGTCAGAATTGTAAAAATTGTCCCGGTCATTAACGTGCAAACCACCCTTGGGGGTGAAGGGGTTAATGCACCCCATGATCCTGTTTGACTTGGCAGCTGCTGCCTGGCACTGGCTGCTCCAGGTAAGTTTATCATTAACTAGGATCCCCAAGTCCTTCTCCATGTCAGATTTACCCAGTGGTTTCCCGTTCAGTGTGTAATGGTGATATTGGTTCCTTCTTCTCATGTGTATAACCTTACATTTATCATTGTTACACCCCATCTGCCACCTTTCAGCCCAAGTTTCCAACTTATCCAGATCCATCTGTAGCAGAATACTATCTTCTCTTGTATTGACTGCTTTACATAGTTTTGTATGAGGTGCGGCAAAAGAAGACCCAAGACAACATACTTGGAAGGGAGGTAAGAAAATTTCTAAAAAAATCCACAGGGAGATGTGTTTGTGTCTAATTCGTTTCTTGCTTTTGCAAGATTAGGGAGGTTTTCCACCCCTCCCTTGTGAGCCATGCACATAAAGGCCGTCCTCTGCAGCGTGTCCACATCGGACATTACCTGTCTGAATCCTGCTCATATAGGTACTACACACATGGCCAGGTTTTTAAATACATCAGTTAGGTACTGCTCTGATATGGGTTACCTTGACGTTTGGGAGAGCAGCTTAGTATACATTTTTTGCAAAAACGTATCAACCAAATACCCTGTTTTTTATCATCTTTTTACTAGCACTTACTGTTTACTGTTACTTTTTTACAACAGAGTATTTTTATACGATTGTTTTACTGTGTTTTAGTTTTTTGGTGGTGTGAACACTGTCATACAGACTTGTTTACTGTGTGCATTACTCATGTGTTTGTATCTAATTGGTTTCTTGCTTTTGCAAGATTAGGGAGGTTTTCCACCCATCCCTTGTGAGCAATGCACATAAAGGCCGTCCTCTGTAGCGTGTCCACATCGAACATTACCTGTTTGAATACTGCTCATATACAGTGCCTTGCGAAAATATTCGGCCCCCTGGAACTTTTCAACTGTTTCCCACATATCATGCTTCAAACATAAAGATACCAAATGTAAATTTTTGGTGAAGAATCAACAAGTGGGACACAATTGTGAAGTTGAATGAAATTTATTGGTTATTTTAAATTTTTGTGGAAATACAAAAACTGAAAAGTGAGGCGTGCAATATTTTTATCATCTTTTTACTAGCACTTGCTGTTTACTGGTACTTTTTTACAACAGAGTATTTTTATACGTTTGTTTTACTGTGTTTTTCTGTTTCAGTCTTTTGGTGGTGTGAACACCGTCATACAGACTTGTTCACTGTGTGCATGGCTCCTTACTTGTCTGAATCCTGCTCATATAGGTACTAATACACATGACCAGGTTTTTAAATACCGTATATACTCGTGTATAAGCCGAGATTTTCAGCACCTTTTTTTGTGCTGAAAATGCCCCTCGGCTTATACACGAGTCATAGGGCAGAAACCAGCGGGGGAGGGGATGCGGCGGCAGGAGCCGGTGGCTGGGACATCATACTCACCCTCCCCGTGCCATCGCTGAACGTCCCTGCAATCCTGCGTTCTCCCCGGCTTCCTGCAGCTCTCCAGCGCTGAGCGGTGACGTAATACCGCTCATTAAGGTCATGTAATATGGACGCGATGCCACTCCCATGGCGCACAGAGCTGGATGGGGGAGCACAGAGCAGGACAGCAACTTATACACCCGGCTTACACTAGAGTCAATAAGTTTTCCAAGTTTTTTGTGGCAAAATTAGGGGGGTCGGCTTATACACTGGTCGGCTTATACATGAGTATATACGGTACATCAGTTAGGGATTGCTCTGATATAGGTTACCTTGATGTTTGGTAGAGCGGCTTAGTATACATTTTTTGCAAAAAACGTATCAACCAAATACTGTTTTTATCATCTTTTTACTAGCACTTGCTGTTTACTGTTACTTTTTTGCAACAGAGTATTTTTTTAGGTTTGTTTTACTGTGTTTTTCTGTGTTTCAGTCTTTTGGTGGTGTGAACACTGTCATGCAGACTTGTTCACTGTGTGCATGGCTCATGTGTTTGTATCTAATTGGCTTCTTGCTTTTGCAAAATTAGGGAGGTTTTCCACCCCTCCTTTGTGAGCCATGCACATAAAGGCCGTCCTGTGCAGTGTGTCCACATCGGACATTACCTGTCTGAATCCTGCTCATATAGGTACTATACACATGACAAGGTTTTTAAACACATCAGTTAGGGACTGCTCTGATATGGGTTACCTTGAAGTTTGGTAGAGCGGCTTAGTATATATTTTTTGCAAAAAATGTATCAACCAAATACCGTTTTTTATCATCTTCTTACTAGCACTTGCTGTTTACTGTTACTTTTTTTACAACAGTGTATTTTTATACGTTTGTTTTATTATTATTATTATTATTTATTATTATAGCGCCATTTAATCCATGGCGCTTTACATGTGAGGTGGGGTATACATAATAAATACAAGTACAGTAATCTTAGACAATACAAGTTACGACTGGTACAGTAGGAGAGAGGACCCTGCCCGTGAGGGCTCACAATCTACAAGGGATGGGTGAGGATACAGTAGGCGAGGGTAGAGCTGGTCGTGCAGCGGTTTGGTGGATCTGTGGTTACTGCAGGTTGTAGGCTTGTTGGAAGAGGTAGGTCTTCAGGTTCTTTTTGAAGGTTTCCATGGTAGGCGAGAGTCTGATATGTTGTGGTAGAGAGTTCCAGAGTAGGGGGGATGCGCGGGAGAAATGTTGTATGCGATTGTGGGAAGAGGAGATAAGAGGGGAGTAAAGAAGGAGATCTTGTGAGGATCGGAGGTTGCGTGCAGGTAGGTACCGGGAGACGAGGTCACAGATGTATGGAGGACACAGGTTGTGGATGGCTTTGTATGTCATGATTAGGGTTTTGAACTGGAGTCTTTGTGTAATGGGGAGCCAGTGCAGGGATTGACAGAGGGGAGAGGCCGGGGAATAGCGGGGGGACAGGTGGATTAGTCGGGCAGCAGAGTTTAGAATAGATTGGAGGGGTGCAAGAGTGTTAGAGGGGATACCACAGAGCAGGAGGTTGCAGTAGTCGAGGCGGGAGATGATGAGGGCATGGATTAGGGTTTTTGCAGATTCTTGGTTGAGGAATGTACGGATACGTGAGATATTTTTGAGTTGAAGTCGGCAGGAGGTGAAGAGGCTTGGATATGTGGTTTAAAAGAGAGATCAGTGTCAAGGATAACCCCGAGGCAGCGAGCTTGTGGGACTGGAGAGAGTGGGCAGTTGTTTACAATAATTGATAGGTCCATTGGAGGGGTTGTGTGAGATGGGGGAAAGATGATGAATTCTGTTTTGTCCATATTAAGCTTTAGGAATCTAGTGGAGAAAAAGGATGAAATAGCGGACAGACATTGAGGGATTCTGTTTAGTAGGGAGGTGATATCTGGTCCAGAGATGTAGATCTGTGTGTCATCAGCATAGAGGTGATATTCAAAGCCGTGAGATTCTATGAGCTGTCCGAGGCCAAAGGAGTAGATGGAGAAGAGCAGGGGCCCTAGGACTGAACCTTGCGGGACTCCCACAGATAGAGGGTGCGGTGAGGAGGTGGTGTGTGAGTGGGAGACGCTGAATGTCCGGTCTGTTAGGTATGACGCGATCCAAGATAGGGCCAAGCCTGTGATACCAAGAGATGAGAGGGTCTGTAGTAATAAGGAATGGTCCACTGTGTCAAAGGCAGAGGACAGGTCCAGGAGGAGGAGGACAGAGTAGTGTCGCTTGGCCTTGGCAGATAGTAGGTCACTGGTGACCTTAGTTAGGGCAGTTTCAGTGGAGTGGTGTGGCCGGAAGCCAGATTGCAGGAGGTCGAGGAGGGAGCAAGATAAGAGGTGGGAGGACAGTTCAAGATGGACGTGTTGTTCCAGTAGTTTTGAGGCATAGGGGAGAAGTGATATAGGGTGATAGCTAGATACAGAGGATGGGTCAATAGAGGGCTTTTTGAGGATAGGTGTGATTGAGGCATGTTTAAAGCTTGAGGAGAAAACACCAGTTGTTAGTGATAGGTTGAAGAGATGGGTTAGGGTTGGGATGAACACTGTGGTGAGGTTTGGGATGAAGTGGGATGGGATTGGGTCAAGTGCACAGGTAGTGTGTTTCTGTCTTTTGGTGTGTGAACACTGTCATACAGACTTATTCACTGTGTGCATGGCTCATGTGTTTGTATTCTATTGTGGATTATGCTGCCTATTGGAGACTATGCTGCCTATTGGGGATTATGTTGCCTATTGGAGACTATGTTGCTTATTGGGGATTATGCTGCCTATTACTATTATTATTTATTTATATAGCACCATTGATTCCATGGTGCTGTACATGAGAAGGGATTACAAACAAATTACAGGTATCACTTACAGTAAACTAACAATGACAGACTGATACAGAGGGGAGAGGACCCTGCCCTTTCGGGCTTACATTCTACAGGATTGTGAGGCAGGAGACAGTAGGTCGGGGGGTTGCAGCAGTTCTGGTGTTGGTTGAGGCGATATCTCCGGTAGTGGTGAGGAGGTAGCAGGCTGTAAGCTTTCCTGAAGAGGTGGGTTTTCAGGTTCTGTCTAAAAGATCCGAATGTGGTTGATAGTTGGACGTGTTGGGGCAAAGAATTCCAGAGGAAGTTAGGGATCTTGTTCCCAATGCTGCACAAGGGGAATCTCAAGCCAGTACCGCTGCAGTCCCCCATCCATCTCCAGCCGCAGTGGAGCCTGCTCAGCAGAGACGTCGGTCCCAGCGTCTCACCCAGTTTAACACTGTGCAGAGGCTTGTTGCGGTCTTTCCTGGTTCCTCTATTATAACCAGTGTTGGAGCAGGCAGTTCGGGAACTAAGTCCCTGCTTTCTCCATCTGAGCATGCCCAGGGCAAGATCTCCCATTGGAGATCAGGGGTCACATGCTCGGTTACAGCAGCGACTCCCATTGGTCCGCCAGGAAGGTCCTGAAACTACATGTGTTCTGGAATGGTTTCGCATTGGTCCTTTTCTGGTAGGTCCTGCAGTTGCTGCTATAAAAGGGTGGCATAGCTGGGCCGCCATGCACTAGTATCAAATCTGTTACGTGCTTGCGCCAGTGTGGTCATGTATGCATGTGGTTACTAGGTCTGGCTGAAATAAGCTCCTAGAATACCGGCACCTCCGGTGAGGAGATTGAATGCACGTGTTCAGGGCTCGGCTGAAAACGCCATTAGAATACCGGCTACTCCGGTGAGGAGATTATTGCTTGTGTTCTGACTGCATGACCACAGACTGCAATCTGCTTAGCAGTCATCTGTGTTCCCTGTGAGTCTAACAGGACACAGTCTTTTTCTCAGCGGCTCTGTGATGCAACAGGGTTCGCTTTATAACGCTTTGCAGCGCCCTAGCGTTTTACTTAGCGGCTCACTGAAGCTAAGTGAGTTCGCACTTATCGCCATATAGCGCTGTGGCATTCCTGCTAGCGGCTCTGGGGATTAACAGAGTTCGCACTAACTGCCACAGTGCGCTACGGCGTTTATTTTAGCGACTCTGCGGGATAACAGAGTTCGCTACTTACGCCATCTTACTAGCAGCGGGCTCTGCCTGCACGGTGGACCCGGGCTGCGAACGCACCTCTCTACATTATCTATTAGGTGTGTTCCGCAGACCCTAACATAATACTTGCGCCAGGGTCTGGCTAGTAAAATGGCGGACGACCAGCATCTACGGCAGATCATCCAGCAGCTGGAGGGTAGGTTGGCGGCTCTCGAGCGCACAACCTCAGCTGTGGATGTTACCGCAGTCGCTGTTCAGGCTGCTAGAGCAGCGGCAGCCAGTTTATCCTCTGCCACCTCTGCTCCGACCTTATCCCATCTCCCGCTTCCAGATAAGTTTTCTGGTGACAGTAAACATTGTCCGGGATTCGTAAGCCAGTGCTCTATCCAGCTCGAGCTTCTGGCTGCACGTTTTCCCACGGAGCGGGCACAAGTGGGTTTCATAGTTTCACTACTGTCGGGCAGAGCGTTGGAATGGGCAACGCCGCTGTGGGAGCGCAACGATTGTGTGGTGCGGAGTGCTCCTCAGTCTCTGGAGGCTCTTAGAAAGGTCTTTTTAGGCCCTCAGGTCACCCACGATATGGCGCTCCAACTGCTGGCAATGTCACAGGGTTCGTCCATGGTCAGTCAGTTTTCGGTCCAATTTTGCACTCTGGCCTCCGAGTTAGAGTGGCCGGATAAAGTCCTCATTCCTGTATACTGGAGAGGTCTGGCTGATCATGTAAAGGACGCTTTGGCCACCAGGGAGATTCCTGCCTCACTGGAGAAGCTTATCTCCATCTCTACCCGCATCGACCTCCGTTTTCACGAGCGGAGGTTGGAGCGGGCCCAGTGTAGGCAGAGGTTTCGGCTGGCTCCCACCTTTGCCAAACCTCTGGAATCCCCCGTTCAGGCGTCCGACCCCCAGGAGACCATGGAGGCTACTCGAGTGGGACCTAAGTCTCAGGCCGCTCGAACTTCCGTGGCCTGTAGTGTGTGCCAGCAGCAGGGGCATTATGCCAACCAATGTCCACAGCGGTTGCGCAAACGACCGTGTCCAGTTATCATGAGAGCAGGGTCACTGGACACAACGGCTTTTGTTCCGAAAGTGCTTCTTAAAGGGACAATTACCATAGGTCCATCCACTCTTCCAGTCAAGCTCTGTGTGGATTCTGGGGCAGAGGGAAATTTTGTGTCTTCCACCTTTGCCTCTCGCCACAACATACCTCTGGTGAAGCTCACCGAGCCAGTGTCGGTTAGAGTGGTAAATGGATCAATTCTGTCCTCACCAATCTCCCATCAGACTGTCCCTCTTCTCCTGTCTGTGTCGCCGTCCCATCAGGAGAATGTATCTCTTTTTGTCCTTCCTGAAGGAATGGACGAGGTTCTGTTGGGATTACCCTGGCTCCGCCACCACTCTCCCCATATTGAGTGGTCTTCTGGGAGAATTATGGGTTGGGGTGAATCATGTAAAGGCAGATGCATTAGGGACAGCGTTCTGGTCACCACCACAGAGATACCCTTAGACCTCACTCCGATTCCCAAGGTTTACTGGTCTTACGCAAAAGTATTCTCCAAGAAAGCTGCGGAGACTCTTCCGCCTCATCGCCCCTACGACTGTCCTATCGATCTCTTGACTGGAGCTGAACCTCCTAGGGAAGGGTTTATCCCCTCTCTCTCCCTGAAATGGAGGCTATGTCCCAATATATTCAGGAGAACTTGGCAAGAGGATTCATTAGGAAGTCGGTATCACCAGCGGGAGCGGGGTTCTTCTTCGTGCAGAAGAAGAACGGAGAGTTACGCCCGTGTATAGACTATAGGGGTCTTAACGCTATCACCGTGAAAAATAAATACCTTTGCCACAAATCTCTGAGCTCTTTGATAGGCTTCGGGGAGCAAGGATATTTACCAAGTTAGATCTGCGGGGTGCGTATAACCTAATTCGCATCCGTGAGGGGGACGAATGGAAGACGGCATTCAATACCAGGGACGGGCATTACGAATACTTGGTGATGCCCTTTGGGCTCTGTAATGCTCCAGCCGTCTTCCAAGACTTTGTAAATTACATCTTCCGGGATATGCTTGCCACCTCTGTGGTAGTCTATCTGGACAACATTCTCATCTTTTCTCCAGATATAGATTCCCATCGGAGAGATGTCTGCAAGGTTTTCGACCTCTTGTGGGCAAATTCTCTATATGCAAAATTGGAGAAGTGCGTGTTTGAGCAGGAGTCTTTACCTTTCCTGGGCTATATCATCTCCGCCCAGGGATTGGCTATGGATTCTGCCAAACTACAGGCGGTAATGGATTGGCAACAACCCCACTCTTAAAGCGGTGCAGCGTTTTATGGGGTTCATTAACTACTATCGCCAATTCATTCCCCACTTCTCTACTCTGGTAGCTCCCTTGGTAGCCCTCACCAAGAAGGGAGCCAATCCCAAGTTATGGTCAGAGGAGGTCTCCAAGACCTTTACTTCAGTTAAATCTTATTTTGCTAGCGCTCCCATCTTACATCGCCCCGATGTTGATAGGCCTTTTGTATTGGAGGTGGATGCCTCGTCCGTTGGTGCTGGAGCAGTCCTCTTCCAAAAGGATGCTCAAGGTCAGAAGCATCCTTGCTTCTTCTTTTCCAAGACCTTCACACCAGTGGAGAGGAATTATTCCATTGGGGACAGGGAGTTACTAGCCATGAAGTTGGCCTTTTCCGAGTGGAGACATCTCCTGGAGGGGGCTCGTTTTCCCTTTCAAGTTTTTACTAAACACAAAAACTTGGTTTATTTACAGACTGCCCAGCGGCTAAATTCTCGCCAGGCCAGATGGTCCTTGTTTTTCTCCCGGTTCCATTTCACCCTCCATTTCCTCTCCGGTGAGAAGAACATTCGTGCCGACGCTCTGTCTCGCTCCGTGGTGTCCTCTGAAGAGGTGGAGGAGCCTCGGCTGATTGTCCCCACAGAGAGCCTAAGAACGGTGGCCCCGGTTTCGCTTGAGTCTGTGCCTCAGGGCAAGACTTTTATGCCCACCAATTTGCGACCGGAGGTACTCTCTTGGGCACATTCGTCCAGGGTGGGTGGACATTTTGCGACAAAGAGGACATCGGAGTTGCTGACGAGGACATACTGGTGGCCACATATGGTCCGTGACGTCAGGGAATACTGTTATGAATGTGCTAGAGATGGTTTCTGAGCAGATGCTCCCTCTGGTGGTTATAGACAGTACTGAACCTTTCAGCGAGGAATGGCAATCTGGGTTCACTGACTGGTCTGATATAAGGGACGTTCCCTTTCATGATGGTTGCCGGTGATCAATTGTTCTTGTCTCAATTGTGGTTCCTGGTTCATTTGGAAGTTTGCTGGAGTCTTACCTGCATCTCCTGCTTTCAGATAAAATATTTTTTGCTTTTCTTTTTGTGCTTGCTTTTTGCATTGTTTACTGCACTTTTGTGGAGGTCAGCCAGGTCCCCTCCTGGGGCCTGAGCTCCTCACAGTTTATCTGCAGCCACTGTTATTTGCTCATTTGCTTTTTCCTGTTGTTTTCAGCGGCTGCAGCTTGGTTTTGTTCACACTGAGATCTGATTTAGCGGGTGGCGAGATCGTGTGATCTCAGTATTTTTGTAATCAGAATTGTTGGATTTTTGTAGGGTTTTCTGGGTTGCAGAAAGTAATCTCTCCTTTCCTATCCTATTTAGTCAGCTTGTGGCCCCAGCGTTTGCTCAATCTATTTTCTGCCTATGTTTGTGTTTTCATCTTGTCTAACCGCCATTATATGTTTGAGGGCTTCCTATTTTCTTTGGGGATCTGCTCCGGGGCAGATAGCTTTCATCTTTCTGCCTTTAGGTGTAGTTATCTCTCAGGCTGTGACGAGGCATCTAGGATCAACGTAGAAATGCTCCACGGCTACCTCTAGTTGTGTCGTTAGTTTAGGAATCTGCAACCCATCAGTTACCAACATCTCAGGTGTTCTGCTGCCCTGCTGTTGTTCCTGTCCTCCTCAGCTACCGAAACACAACAGTATCACCGGCCATAACTGAAAATTATATGGTACTCACAGAAGGGAAAAATAGTGTGGAAAGAAAAAAGTTGTCAGAGTTGTCAGAGATTTTTTTTTTTTCTGTCTGTTGCATTTTTTCCCTCTTTTTCTCTGGGTGCTGAGGAGGATTTTTTTTTCTCTCAATGGAGTTTGCACAGTTGTCTGGCCGTGTGGATCAGCTTGCCACCAAGGTTCGGAGTATTGCTACCTATCTTGCTAGGTTGCCGGTTGTGGAACCTAGGATTCCCATGCCAGATTTGTTTTTGGGGGATCGGGCTAAATTTCTGAATTTCAAAAATAACTGTAAGTTGTTTTTTGCCTTAAAGCCTAAGTCCTCAGGTAACGCAGCACAGCAGGTTCAAATTGTCATCTCTCTCCTGCGAGGCGATCCTCAGGATTGGGCTTTTTCCCTGACACCTGGGGATCCTGTTTTGAATGATATTGATGCATTTTTTCTGGCTCTGGGGTTATTGTACGATGAACCTAATGTCACTGATCAAGCTGAAAAAACCTCGTTGGCATTAAATCAGGGTCTTGAAGACGCTGAGTTGTACTGTCAGAAATTCCGAAAGTGGGCAGTCCTGACCAAATGGAATGATGATGCTTTGGCAACCCTTTTTCGGAAGGGGCTGTCAGAGAATGTAAAGGATGTTATGGTGGGATTCCCTGCTCCCTCTGGTCTCAATGATTCTATGTCATTGGCTATTCAAATTGACAGACGTTTGCGTGAGCGCAGAGGTATGCGTGAGATAGTGTTGCCTTGTGAGCTCGCTTCTGAGCCCATGCAGTGTGATAGAGTGACTTCTGGGGCACAGCGTCATGAGTTTCGAAAGCGCAATGGGTTATGTTTCTACTGTGGTGATGCCTCTCATGCTATTTCAGTCTGCCCTAAGCGGGGAAGACGTTTTGCGCGCTCGGTTGTCTTGGGTAGTGTTCAGACTAAATTTCTGTTGACTGTTACCCTGATTTGCTCCCTGTCCACATTTTCTGCTCAGGCTTTTGTTGATTCAGGAGCAGCTATTAACCTGATGGATTTTGACTTTGCCAAACGTTGTGGGTTTCCCATGATACCCCTGCGGAAGTCTATTCCCCTACTGGGCATTGATTCTACCCCTTTGGCGGAGAATAAACCACAGTTTTCTACTCAGGTGATAATGAGGGTTGAACCAGATCATCAGGAGAGTTGCAAATTTCTGGTGCTGTATAATCTGCATGACATTATTGTACTAGGTTTCCTTGATTACAGTCTCATAATCCTGTTTTGGATTGGAAATCTGTGTCTGTGACCAGTTGGGGCTGCCAATGTGTTAATGCCGACACTCCTGTATTTTTCTGCCTCTCCCAAGTCTCAGGATGTTCCTGACTTTTTGACTGATTTTTCGGATGTATTTAGTGAAAGTAAATCTGCATCTTTGCCCCCTCACAGGAGCTACGATTGCGCTATTGAATTAGTGCCTGGTGGTAAATTTCCTAAAGGTCGCCTTTTTAACTTGTCTGTACCTGAACACGATGCTATGCGATCTTATATCAAGGAGTCATTGGAGAAGGGTCATATCAGACCATCCTCTTCACCCTTGGGTGCCGGTTTTTTCTTTGTGGCCAAAAATGATGATTATCGTCTCTTGAATAAGATCACTGTGATTTCTGACCTGTTTTCCAGGGTGAAAAGTGCTAGTTGGTTTATCAAGCTTGACCTCAGGGGGCATATAACCTTATTCGCATTAAGCACGGAGATGAATGGAAGACGGCGTTTAATACCCCAGAGGGGCATTTTGAGTACCTAGTGATGCCCTTTGGGCTCACTAATGCTCCTTCCGTCTTCCAATCCTTCATGAATGATATTTTCAGGGATTTTGTGGATAAATTTCTGATTGTTTATTTGGATGATATCTTGATTTTTTCCAATGACTGGGACTCTCATGTGAAACATGTTCGGACTGTGTTCCAGATTTTGAGAGAGAATGCACTGTATGTGAAGGGATCAAAGTGTCTTTTTGCACTAGTATCAAATCTGTTACGTGCTTGCGCCAGTGTGGTCACATATGCATGTGGTTAGGTCTGGCTGAAATAAGCCCCTAGAATACCGGCACCTCCGGTGAGGAGATTGTATGCACGTGTTCAGGGCTCGGCTGAAAACGCCATTAGAATACCGGCTACTCCGGTGAGGAGATTATTGCTTGTGTTCTGACTGCATGACCACAGACTGCAATCCACTTAGCAGTCATCTGTGTTCCCTGTGAGTCTAACAGGACACAGTCTTTTTCTCAGCGGCTCTGTGATGCAACAGGGTTCGCTTTATAACGCTGGTCAGCGCCCTAGCGTTTTACTTAGCGGCTCACTGAAGCTAAGTGAGTTCGCACTTGTGGCATTCCCGCTAGCGGCTCTGGGGATTAACAGAGTTCGCACTAACTGCCACAGCGCGCTACGGCGTTTATTTTAGCGACTCTGCGGGATAACAGAGTTCGCTACTTACACCATCTTACTAGCAGCGGGCTCTGCCTGCACGGTGGACCCCGGGCTTCGAACACACCTCTCTACATTATCTATTAGGTGCGTTCCGCAGACCCTAACAGAGGATGAGAGATATTTGGGAGAAGTCTTGGAGGCGGTTGGGTGAGGAGCGAATAAGTGTGGAGGAGAGAAGGAGGTTTTGGGAGGATCGGAGATTACATGAGGGAAGGTATTGGGAAATTAGGTCAGAGATATATGGAGGAGACAGGTTATGGATGGCCTTGTAGGTCAGTATTAATAATTTGAACTGGATACGCTGAGGGAATGGGAGCCAGTGAAGAAATGATTATTGGGGATTATGCTGCCTATTGGAGATTATGCTGCCTATTGGGGACTACTATGCTGCCTATTAGGGATTATGCTGCCTATTGGGGACTATGCTGCCTATTGGGGATTTTGCTGCCTATTGGGGATTATGCTGCCTATTGGAGACTATGCTGCCTATTGGGGATTATGTTGCCTATTGGCGACATTTACCTGCCTATTGGGGACCTATACATGCAACATGTAGCATCTAGCGCGTATGGGCTATTGGGGACTCTCGCACCACACCAGTCTGAGCCTGAGGTAAAAGCGGAATTCCACCAGTATGGGCACTGGTGAGGCTGAAATGATATGGACTGGCAAGGGCTGCATTGATGGGCACTGTCTGTATGTCTCTGTGTGGGCAATTTTATTGCTGGTATATTGTTTTTGTAGCGCTGTATATATTGGTATTTTACTAATAGCAATTTTGAATCCCTAGGAAACCATGACATCAAGAAAGAGAAAAATTCACTCAGAGTGTAGGATATTCAAAGAACAGTGGACTTATGATTACTTTTTCATGAAGTACAAGGAAAGAGCTGTGTGTTTGATATGCCAGAATATAGCGTCTGTGTTCAAAGAATACAATTTACGTAGACACTATCAAACTCAAGATAAAGATAAATATGAATGTTTGGTCGGAGAAGTGAGAAAAGATAAAAAATTAAAACTGAAAAATACATTGACAATTCAGCAAAATACTTTTGTGAAGCAGAAGTGAGTCGCACGACAGGGCCGTGGGGTACCCGGCACCGAGCCTATTAACTTCTATGGGGGATGTCACGGCGACACAGCTCGGTCCGTGGCCCTGGGCGCTCACTGAAAAGGGGGATATTTACAGGGGATTAAAGTGTTTGTAGAATGTTCGTGACGTCACCTGTGGTTCCTGGTCAGGGTGACCAGTGCTGCTGTATAGGTCCACTGAAGGGTTGGTATTAGGCAGCAAGGTGTTAAGCCTTCCACAAGTAAGGCTGGGGACCTTCAGGGTAGTTCAGCTGTGTAGGGGTGCAGGATGGAGGAGGGGAGCTCGGCCGCAGGAGTAATAATGGGAACACACACACAAAGTCTCTTTCTGCACCTTTACTGATGGAATTGCAGGCACGTCCCGGGGTGCTGGCAGGGTGAAGGATGCACGTCCAGTTCTTCCCACTGAGTAGGTGTAGGGCCTCCTTACTCCTGTAATGTGAGTCTCTGACCTGTATGAAACGAGGCCTAACTCTGTCTTCAACTTTACACCCGGCTAACTTTGTGTAGGGCCTTCTATTGGAAGAACACAGTCTCTAATGGCGGATCCTGCCAGATTCCTGTCTTCCTAACCCAGTTACGTATCAACACTTATGGGCTCCTGCGACTTGTAGTCCCGCAGGATCTCCAGTATCTCCTGCTAGTCGTGAAGGATCCAGCAAGCTCGGACCCGGTGTCCCGTTAATCAGAGTAGAGGTAAGCTATCAATGCTATTTCCACCTCTGTCACTCTCTTCTTATCCACTCGCCTTTCGTCCTACTCGACCCTCACATATACACACTCTGGCGGTAGGTAGCTGCTTCCTCTCTTTCTTCACCGCTCTCAAAGCGTCGGCATGCTTGCTCACTGAACTGCACTCGGTTGACTCAGTTCTGACTAGGCTGGAGTGGCTTCCTTTCCACTTGCACTAGCCTCCACACGTTTTAACTAAGCTTGGAGCTGCAGATTTCAGGTTCTTTCAACACAGCTGTTCTCTCTCTCTTCTCTCCAAGAGAACTAAACTCAGACTCCTCTCAGAACTGATCTACTCTCCACGTAGACTCAGACTAATCTCACCTACTCTCAGTGTCTTCACCATCCTTATATACACTACAAAAGGCTCCCTCTGGTGGCTCTAGGGATTGGTGAAGATGTGTGTATGCATATTGGGTCCTCTAGTGGTCATTACCTTTGGTGCATCCCTCTGGGAAGTAAGAATCCAGGCGCAGCTGGGCTCTACAGAAGCAGCTAAATATTTCATCACTGCAAGCAAGTTTTCAAGTTGTCAAGCTAATAGCGTGCACTGGCAGACAATTTATGGAGGGAGAATTTGTTAAAGAAAGCCTTCTTTCTGTAGCCAAAGAGATGTGTCCAGAGAAGGTCGATTTATTTAGTACAGTGAGTCTTTCAGGACCTACAATTACACGAAGGATTGAAGAAATGGGATACAATTTGCATCAGCATTTGCAAAACTCTGCAAAAAACTTTCCTATTTTTCCTTGGCACTCGAAGAAAGTAATGATATTTATGATTCTGCACAACTTCTAATTTTTATTTGCGGAAGGAATGATTATTTCGAAGTCACAGAAGAGCTTGCCGCCCTGCAAAGCATCAAAGGAACAACTACAGGAGAGGAATATCTATGAAAAGGTTTGCCAAACTGTGAATGGGTTGGAGCTGGACTGGGCTAAACTAGCCAGTGTGACAACTGATGGTGCTCCTAGCATGGTGGGGTCTTAAGGCTACTTTCACACTTGCGTTTTTTTGCACAGCGCATCGTGCGCTATCGGACGCATGCGCAATGTTCCCCTATCTTTAACATGGCGGGCGCAGGGTCTAGCGCTTGCACGCGTTCATGTGCGTTTGTTGTGCGCTGCGCATTTTCCCGGTATGCGCCCCTACGCGCTAGATGCTACATGTTGCATTTTTTTTCGCCCAACCGCTTTAAAAAAAACGCGTGCGACGTGTGCGCGCGCTATGCGCAAAAAATAACATTGCAGTCTATGGGGGCGCTGGCGTGCGCATGGCTTTGCGCTCGTCAGCGCTTTTGCACGCACGCGATTTTTCAGTAAATAATGTCTAAACACTTGTTTAAACCATGATAGAGCCAAGAGATGATAGAGCAAGAGCAAGATGATAGAGCCAAAGATGATAAAGCTAGAGATGATAGAGCCAAGAGATGATAGAGCCAAAGATGATAGAGACAGATGATAGATGATAGAGACAGAGATGATAGAAATGTGACACATAGACAACCCATGCGCCAAAAAAACGCAAACGCATGCAAAAACGCATGAAATCGCAGACAAACGCTGCGTTTTTTTGTCGTAATGCGCATGCTGATGCGACTAAATATCGCAGCATTTACAAGCGTTTGCACACTTTTTTTAATGCGCTTCATGTGCGCTCGAAACGCAGCGCAAAAAAAACGCAAGTGTGAAAGTAACCTTAGAAAGGAGTAATTGCTCTTCTAAGAAAGGAGTAATTGCTCTTCTGCTTTCAAAAAAACAAAGAAGTACCAGAGCTCAATGATGCCGAATGGAAATGGCACCTTGCCTTTCTGACAGATGTAAGAGAGTTACTTAACAGTTTCAATGTGAAACTTCAAGGAAACGGGAAGCTCATCTGTGATATGCAATCACATGTGAAAGCATTTGAAGTAAAATTAGGGCTCCTCATCAAACAAGTGAAGGAGGAAAATTTCTGCCATCTCCCCACAACTCAAAATTTGTTAGCGGAAAAACCATTGGTTGCATTCCCAAACAAAACATGTGTGAAATCACTGGAAAACTTACAAAAGCAGTTCCAATTTAGATTTAAAGAGTCTTCATCTCCATGAACAGGACATACAGCTTTTCCGTAACCCATTTTCTATTGACATTGAAATGGAACTGGCTGAACTGCAGAATTGTGACTCTGAACGACGCATTCAAGTCAAGCAGCCTTCTTAAATTCTATGCATCTCTACCCTCTGAGACATACCCTAATCTCAGGAACAATGCATTGAAAATGGCAACCATCTTTGGCAGCACTTATGTCTGTGAACAGACTTTTTCCAGAATGAAACATCTGAAATCTCCTACCAGATCTAGACTAACTAATGTACACTTGCATCACTTGTTATGACTAGCAGTGACAAATATGGAACCGGACATTGACCATCTCATTAGCCAAAAGCAGGCCCATAGTTCCCATTGAAATATTGGTAAGTTTGTTGATTTAACACTTTTACTTGTTCTTTATTTTAAATATTGTATTTGTTCCTGTTTTGTTTTTTGCTTCAAAATAAGATATGTGCAGTGTGCATAGGAATTTGTTCAGTTATTTTAAAACTATATTCCGGCCCTCCAATGGCTCTGCGGGACCGTGAACTGGCCCCCTATTTAAAAAGTTTCAGGACCCCTGGTTTAGGCACATCAGGGGCTCTGCAAACGCAACATGACACCCACAGACCATTCAATCAAAGTCTGCAATCCAAAATGTCACTCCTTCCATTCTGAGCCCTGCCGTGCGCCCAAACAGTGGTTTACCTCCACATATGGGGTATCGCCATACTCAGGAGAAATTGCTAAACAACTTTAGTGGACCATTTTCTCCTGTTACCGTTGTGAAAATAAAAAAAACGTTGCTAAAATATTATTTTTGGGTGAAAAAATTAGATTTTTTATTTTCACAGCTCTACGTTCTAAACTTCTGTGAAGCACCTGGGGGTTCAAAGTGTGCCCCACACAGCTACATAAATTTCTTGAAGGGTCTAGTTTCCAAAATGGCCTCACATGTGGGGGTTTTCCAATGTTTAGGTACATCAGGGGCTCTTCAAATGCAACATGGCATCCACTCTCAATTCCAGCCAATTTTGCATTCAAAAAGTCAAAAGGTGCTCCTTCACTTCCGAGTCCTGCCGTGCGCCGAAACAGTGGTTTTCCCCACATATGGGGTATCGGCGTTTTCAGGAGAAATTGCTAAACAACTTTAGCAGACCATTTTCTCCTTTTACACTTTTGAAAATAAAAAAAATCAGGGCTGAATGATTTTTTTTGTGACTAAAAAGTTAAATGTTAATTTTTTCCTTCCACGTTGCTTCAGCTCCTGTGAAGCACCTGAAGGGATAATAAACTTCTTGAATGTGGTTTTGAGTACTTTGAGGGGTGCAGTTTTTAGAATGGTGTCGCTTTTGGGTATTTTCTTTCATATAGACCCCTCAAAGTGACTTCAAATGTGATGTGGTGCCTAAAAAAAATGGTTTTGTAAAAGTTGCTGAAAACTATGAAAAATCGCTGGTCAACTTTTAACCTTTATAACTTCCTATAAAAAAAATTTTGGTTCCAAAAATGTGCTGATGTAAAGTAGACATGTGGGAAATTTTATTTATTATTTTGTGCGATATGATTTAAGGGTATAAAAATTAAAAGATTGAAAATTGAGAAATTTATCAAATTTTCGTCAAATTTTCATTCTTTTCACAAATAAATGCAAGTCACATCAAATAAATTTTACCGCTATCAAAATAGTATAATGTCACGAGAAAACAGTCTCAGAATCAGTGGGATTAATTGAAGCGCTCCAGAGTTATTAACTCATAAAGTGAGTGTTTAGAATTGCAAAAATTGTCCTGGCCAGGAAGATGAAAACAGGCTTCAGGGTGAAGGGGTTAAACATCAAATACAATATCTAAGGTTACTTTCACACTTGCGTTTTTTAGTGCTGCGTATCGAGCGCACATGAAACGCATGAAAAATCTGCGTGCAAACGCGTGTAATCGCTGCGATATTTTGCAGTCGAATAGTGCGCATTGCTTTGGAAAAACGCAGCGATTGTAAGCGATTGTATGCGATTTAAAGTGTTTTTGTATGCGTTTGCGTTTTTTCTGGTCAAAACACATGATGAAAATCCTTGAAAAATATTTAGAGTTAAGAGTCCTCAGTGAAAATCCTTGAAAAATTCTTGCAACAGAACCCACCAATGGGACACCAGTGGGCGTGTCTCATTGAAAATCTTTATATAGAGCCTGTTCACAGCCCTTTTTTACATTTGCTTGCATTTGCCTTGGTGAACATGGATCTGCTTATGCAGACTTTCTTCTTCAACCTTGATGTGGACATGGCTATGGCACAGTCTTATGCCGTTGCTTGCCATGAACAAAGGAAGAGAGATAGACAGCGGAGACGGCAGCGGCGGCGTTTGTGGGTACATCCCATTGTAGAACTCCGGGAGAGCCGTGGAGCGTATCACACCCTCTACAGTGAGCTGCAGTCAAACCCGGAGAAATTTAACGACTACACCCGGATGTCACAACAATCCTTCATGGATTTACTTGCTCGGGTACAACAATTAATAAGGAGACAGGACACCCAGCTCCGTCGGGCGATTCCTCCAGAGGAAAGACTCCTGGTGACATTACGGTATGTATTATTATTGATAAACAAATGCCTGCATCATTGTATTACTATGCCATGTACTATTACAAAGATGACAAATTATTGTTCTGCCAGCTAGTAAACAAAGACCTGCAGAATTTTTTTTATTCCATTTTTTTGTTTATTAATGTTTTACAAAAACATATACAATAATAATTTTTTTGTTCTTTCTATAGATTCCTTGCTACTGGAGAAAAGCCTGTCTTCACTCCACTTCCAGTACCGGATTGGTATCTCCACATTGTCAGGAATTGTTGTTGACACCTGCCGGGCATTGTGGACTGTTCTCTGTCCGGAATTTATGCCCTGCCCACCACCGAAAAGTGGCTAGAAATAGCAGAAAAATTCTGGACAACATGCAATTTCCCCAACTGTTTGGGAGCAGTTGATGGGAAACACATCCTCATCATCAAACCTAAAAGAACAGGCTCGGAGTACTACAATTACAAGAAGTACTATTCTACAGTTCTTATGGCCATTGCAGATGCAGACTGTATGTTTGTTGCGGTGGACATTGGGGCATTTGGCCGTGGGAATGACTCACAGACGTTTAAGAACTCGGACATGGGACGGAGGTTGTATGGAAACCAGTTTAATTTCCCCATGCCACGGCCTCTTCCCCACACCGAAGGTCCAGCAATGCCATTTGTAATGGTTGGGGATGAGGCATTCCAGATGAGCCAACACCTACTTAAACCCTACTCCAGCCGAGACTTGGACCACAACAAAAAAATTTTCAATTACAGGCTGACCAGGGCAAGAAGAACTGTAGAGTGTGCCTTCGGTATACTGGTTTCCAGGTGGCACATTCTGGGCACAGCCATTCAGCTGAAAGTGCAAACAGTGGATGAAGTTGTGAAGGCCTGTGTGGTGCTACATAACTTTGTCATGGCAAAAGAGCACCCAAACTTTGAACTTAATGATGCAGCTCCTAACCCATTGCCTGAGTTCACTCAGCACCCTCTCAGGTCTTCTGTTGAAGTAGGGCAAATGAGAGACCAATTTGCGGCCTACTTCATCTCAGATGTAGGACGGGTGGATTGGCAAGAACAAATGGTGTAAAATAATGTTCTTGTCTGTATGTTAATCAAATTTTTTTTTTATTTAAATAAAATACCTTTGTTTATACCTGTACCACGTGCAGTCTGTTTTTAAATTAAAAAACAATTATGAAATGGCCAGGTTACCAGTGAATTCATTATGCATATTTTTGGGTGCATCATGAATTTATTTGTAATCCTGACTAGGTAGTTATACATGTACACAATGTATGACCTTATTTAACACAATTATTTGTGTCACTGGACTTTATTTGGAACGCAGAATAATAAGATTATAATCTTGTTCTATACAATGCTGGTGCATGCTGATTGGTGAGCCCAAATAACGCTTCACTCAGATCTATCAGCTGGCAGTGAGTACACATGACTCTAAAAGCAGCATCACTACAGTATGCTTCAATATGCAGACTGAAGCACACTGCTGGTAAAAACTCGTGTCTATCACCTGCCCAGGTGATAGTAATGATACAGGCTGGGCAGGTGAGTACACATGACTTCTAAACAGCAGCATCGCTACAGTATGCTCCAAATTAATGCAGACTGAAGCAACGCTGCTGGTTAAAACTCATGTCTATTCACCTGCCCAGCTGTGATAGTAATGATACAAGGTCAGGGTATTGTACATATAAAGTGAATTTTCACCATCATCTCCTCTGTTTCTTCAACACACACTGAATAGAGGATGTGCTCAATTACAAGCTATATCTAGAATCCCTGGCCTTCTATCACAAAGTGAAATAATGTCCAAAACACACCACACTCATTTAATTTTTTAGTATATCTGGCAAGGTTAAATAGATATGCCTTGCACTCAACACCATCCTCTATTCAGTCTGTGCAATATTAGCAGACAGACAGACTGTTGGTGCAAAAAAAGGAATATATTTGTGTTTTGGACTAAACATATCTCCATGAAGTACACAAACTTGTGTCATTCCTGTAGTTATGTGTAGTCAAAAACGCAAAGTGTACATCGCAGTGTGTGTACGTCGCAGTGTGTAGGTGGCAAAATAAACACAAAGCAAACCAAAATTACTAAAAGAAGATTGGCACATTTATTTTGTACAACAGGAAAACAACATTTGAATTGCAATGATTTTTGGATTACATTTGTATAGATCACATTATAATTTTTTTTTATTAAAAAAATAAAATATTTATATTCACACAAAGGTTTTAGAAAGATCACATTAGTACAATTTGTGTCCAACATGAGCATGGTATTGTCACTGCCCAGAAGTAATAGAAAAATCAGATTAGTACAATGTTTGTACAAGATGCAATTGGTAGTCACTGCCCCAGTAGTAATAGAAAAAACAGATTAGTACAATGTTTGTCCAAGATGCAATTGGTAGTCACTGCCCAAGTAGTAATAGAAAAAACAGATTAGTACAATGTTTGTCCAAGATGCAATTGGTAGTCACTGCCCCAGTAGTAATAGAAAAAACAGATTAGTACAATGTTTGTACAAGATGCAATTGGTAGTCACTGCCCCAGTAGTAATAGAAAAAACAGATTAGTACAATGTTTGTCCAAGATGCAATTGGTAGTCACTGCCCCAGTAGTAATAGAAAAAACAGATTAGTACAATGTTTGTCCAAGATGCAATTGGTAGTCACTGCCCCAGTAGTAATAGAAAAAACAGATTAGTACAATGTTTGTACAAGATGAAATTGGTAGTCACTGCCCCAGTAGTAATAGAAAAAACATTAGTACAATGTTTGTCCAAGATGCAATTGGTAGTCACTGCCCCAGTAGTAATAGAAAAAACAGATTAGTACAATGTTTGTCCAAGATGCAATTGGTAGTCACTGCCCCAGTAGTAATAGAAAAAACAGATTAGTACAATGTTTGTACAAGATGAAATTGGTAGTCACTGCCCCAGTAGTAATAGAAAAAACAGATTAGTACAATGTTTGTCCAAGATGCAATTGGTAGTCACTGCCCAGTAGTAATAGAAAAAAACAGATTAGTACAATGTTTGTCAAGATGCAATTGGTAGTCACTGTCCCAGTAGTAATAGAAAAAAAAGATTAGTACAATGTTTGTCCAAGATGCAATTGGTAGACACTGGCCCAGTAGTAATATAAAAATCAGATTAGTACAATGTTTGTACAAGATGAAATTGGTAGTCACTGCCCCAGTAGTAATAGAAAATAACAGATTAGTACAATGTTTGTACAAGATGCAATTGGTAGTCACTGCCCCAGTAGTAATAGAAAAATCAGATTAGTACAATGTTTGTACAAGATGAAATTGGTAGTCACTGCCCCAGTAGTAATAGAAAAAACAGATTAGTACAATGTTTGTCCAAGATGCAATTGGTAGTCACTGCCCCAGTAGTAATAGAAAAAACAGATTAGTACAATGTTTTAGATGCAATTGGTAGTCACTGCCCCAGTAGTAATAGAAAAAACAGATTAGTACAATGTTTGTCCAAGATGCAATTGGTAGACACTGGCCCAGTAGTAATATAAAAATCAGATTAGTACAATGTTTGTACAAGATGAAATTGGTAGTCACTGCCCCAGTAGTAATAGAAAAAAAGATTAGTACAATGTTTGTCAAGATGCAATTGGTAGACACTGCCCAGTAGTAATATAAAAATCAGATTAGTACAATGTTTGTACAAGATGCAATTGGTAGTCACTGCCCCAGTAGTATAGAAAAATCAGATTAGTACAATGTTTGTACAAGATGAAATTGGTAGTCACTGCCCAGTAGTAATAGAAAAAAACAGATTATTACAATGTGTACAAGATGCCATATGTATCGTCACTGCCACAGAAGTTTATAGAAATGTGCTTTTTATTACCAATTTTTATTGCTACTGACGTTTTGTGGTGATTTCGATAATCTGGGGGTGTGCAGAGATGAAGAGCGGCTGGAAACCGATGAAGGGGTTACAGGGGAAGGGGCAACAAAAGTAGTGGGTGAAGGAAGATCACACATCAAATGAGAGGCACTTTGAGACACATTAGGAGGAGAGGGTGGATGGACAAACAAAGATTTTTTATTTTTCTTCTTGGAGACAGGAGTAACATGCATGGACCGACTTCTCTTTGTCCGCCTTGAGCTGGTTGACCTTGTCCTTGAATCAAAAAAGACTGAATGTGGGTCACCGCTCTCATGCTCGGTGGTGGCAGTGGCGGTGGAAGTGTTGGCAGTGCTCGGAGTAACCAAAGGGTTGGCGGTGTTCCAAGGAGAAGTGGGTGCCCTTGAAATGGATTGTTGCTGACTGGTGGCGGTACTCATAGGATCAGTGGGTGCTGTGGCGGTAAATTGTTGACTGGTGGCGGTACTCCTAGAAGGAGAAGTGGGTGCCCTCGAAATGGATTGTTGCTGACTGGTGACGGTACTCATAGGATCAGTGGGTGCTGTTGTGGTAAATTGTTGACTGGTGGCGGTACTCCTAGAAGGAGAAGTGGGTGCCGTGGCCCAAGCAGGTACTGCGGTGGCTTGAGTCCATGACTGTGGACCAGTGTCTGTGGGGGTGTTGCTCCACACAGGAGCAGCGCTTGCCATGGTGGTGGCGACGGTGGAGTGTCCAACAGTACTCGGACTTGTGGTGGTGTAGTGGTGACTCGGAATGCTGGTGGCCGTGCAGTGGTATGCAGCAGAAGTCGGTAGTGATGTGAGGCGAATCAGTGGTGGCACTGTTGGATACGCAACCACTGACTGCTGCACGTACCGATTCTGCTGCATCTGCTGCAAGTAAGCATTGCTGCAGGCCTGCATCACACACAGCTGTTGCTCAGGAGTAAGGTGTTCCGCCATGCCCGTTCTATTTTACTGAAAAAATGGTGCGCTGGTCTGTTGAGGTCGGCCTCCAGGCGATCAAGACAGTTCGACACAGTTGAAACGATGATCCATGTGGGTAAAACCACGTTCCATCAGTGAATAACCGCTTCCAACTCTGCCTCCAAGCGTCTTGATATTGCCTTGAAAGGACTCGCTCAAGTGAACAAACTCGGGCAAGACATTCCTTCTCCATGGCCCTCTGCCGCTGCCGGGAAGTGCCCACAAAACCAGTGGCAGAGACCTGGGAGAGGGGAACACCTGATGGACCAGCTTCCTGGTCACCAGCTGTCTGTGTTGCTGACCTGCAAGTTGCTTCCAGGCTGTCGGATGGCTGGGACGAGTCCAAGGTTGTCCGAGGAAGGACCGCTTCAGGGACAGGCTGCATGGTGCTGCTCCAGGTGCTGTGGAAAGAAAAACAAAACATTACTATAATGCATGAACAAGAAGCATCAGCTGTAGAAAAGAAAATAAAGAAAAAAAAAAAAAAAAACGCTCTGCTGGCAAGGACCGGTCTCAGGAACGCCAACTCGCGATAATAACAATATTTATTTTTGGGCCTTGCTGCAGAACCACTGCGAACCTGTCCCTCTGCTCGAACATCAGTGTTGAAGCGGTCCTTCATCGAGCGCCATCGTGTGCGGACTTTGTTCACTGTTGAGAAAAAAAGAAAACAATTATAGAATGCAGTCAGGACAAAATCAGTCTCATCACACATACCTGAATGAAAATGTCAAACTGTCAATGCAGCATTATAAAAAGCTTACAATACACAGAATAGTGACTGTTGACCCAGATGACACTGTTGTGTTTGCTGTTAGAATATATCTGGCAGCAAAACCAACATTACCATGAGGAACAAGAGTGACTGGGCAATAACAAAAACCAATAGAATGCACAACACATAGCTCAAGAAAAAACAGGATAGTGACTGTTGACCCAGATGACACTGTTGTGTTTGCTGTTAGAATATATCTGGCAGCAAAACCAACATTACCATGAGGACCAAGAGTGACTGGGCAATAACAAAAACCAATAGAATGCACAACACATAGCTCAAGAAAAAACAGGATAGTGACTGTTGACTCAGATGACACTGTTGTGTTTGCTGTTAGAATATATCTGGCAACAAAACCAACATTACCATGAGGAACAAGAGTGACTGGGCAATAACGAAAACCAATAGAATGCACAACACATAAGAAACCACAGGTCAGTGACTGTTGAAACACATGGCACTGTTGGGTTTGCTGGCAGAATATATCTGCCAGTAAACCCATCAGTGGCCTCAGGAACAACAGTGAGTGCAGCATAAAAACAAACACTAGAATGCAGAACACATTGCAATAGCATACACAGGGCAGTCAGTGTTGAACCATAGGGCACTGTTGGGTTTACTGGCAGAATATATCTGCCAGTAAACCCATCAGTGGCCTCAGGAACAACAGTGAGTGCAGCATAAAAACAAACACTAGAATGCAGAACACATTGCAATAGCATACACAGGGCAGTCAGTGTTGAACCAGAGGGCACTGTTGGGTTTACTGGCAGAATATATCTGCCAGTAAACCCATCAGTGGCCTCAGGAACAACACTGAGTGCAGCATTACAGAGAATGAAAATACTTACTAAACGCCTTTTTGAGGTTTGGAGAGGCGCTGTCCCAGCCATCCATCAACGCTGCGGCCACCTCGTTCAATAGCCGTCGGGTCACCACATTGTCCTTGTACTGCGGATCACGGCTGTCCCACAACGGGACACGCTCATGGACCTGGCAGATGAGGGCCTCATTATCCACATACAGGTCGTCGTCCCGTTGTGGAACCTAGAAGAAACAAAATAAAAATTACAATCTTGTATTTTTTTTACAAAGAAAAGAACAATAGGAGCAGAAAAGAAATAGACATTCAAAGGCTATATACTTACATTCCGTCTCGCCACCGGGACTTGACTCGGCTGCGACTGCTCCTGCTGAGACTCCTCAATGCCCGTGTCCGACGATGATGTCTGAAAAAGAAACACAAATTTTAGCCATTTGTAGATTCAGCAGCTATACTTACCCAAAGGCAGGAAGATACTCACATCATGCTCTGCTTCGGCCAGTTCTTGCCGGGATGGTGAATATTCTGATCCAGAAGACATGCTGCAAAAAAAAAAAAAAAATTACATGAGCACATATTACATTATAAGGACAGCCTGTCATTTGTTTAAAGAATACTCACATTCTTGCACTTTGGATCGCTCTTGAGTCCAGGCACAGTGTCTCCAAGCAATATCCAGGCTGTTGTGGTCCAAGATGGATCGTCCAGTGTCCAGCTCCAGTCTCCAGGCAGTGTAGTTTGGTGCACGCTGTTTGCAGGCCTTTTTATAGGGATCCAGGCTGTATCTTCAGGTCTTATCAGCATGCAGTCTCCAGGCAGTCTGAGTAGGGGTCTGTGTGGCACTGACACCTTCCTTTATCTATACTCATTTTATCTAGACTCCTCAGAAACAATGTATCTTGTCTAGGGGGTCATTGGACAAGTGTCTAGACAATGTTTACTAAAAAATCGCTTGCGCGCACAAGCGCTGACAATCGCAAAGGCACGCGCACGCCAGCGCCCACATAGACGCCAATGTTATTTTTTTGCTGCGCATTTTTAAATAGGTGTGCCGGAAAAAAAATGCAACATGTAGCGTCTAGCGCGTCTGGGCGCACACCTGGAAAATGCGCAGCGAACGCCAAACGCTAATGAGCGCGTGCAAGCGCAAGACACTGCACCCGCCATGTTAATGATAGGGGAACATTGCGCATGCGACCAATAGCGCACGATGCGCAGCGCTAAAAAACGCAAGTGTGAAAGTAGCCTTAGAATTATTAAAATGTGATGAAAAATATATGAGAAAATTGGGGAAGAGAGTATAAAGAGGAAGGGAGGAGGGGAAGAGGGGGAAGGAAAGTAACATAGTAATATAGTTAACATAGAAACATAGCAAGACAGAAAAAAGACATTAATCCATCCAGTTCAGCCTATATTTCATCAGAATAAATCTCCAGATCTACGTCCTTCTAAAGAACCTAATAACTGTAAGGCTACTTTCACACTTGCGTTTTTTAGCGCTGCGTTTCGAGCGCACATAAAACGCATGAAAAAAACACGTGCAAACGCTTGTAATCCCTGCGATATTTAGTCGCATAAGTGTGCGCATTGCTGAAAAAAACCACAGCAGCGATTGCATGCGATTTCAAGCGTTTTTGCATGCGTTTGCGTTTTTTCGCCGCATTTCACAGGAGGAAAATCCTTGAAAAATTCTTGCAACTGACTCACCAATGGGACACCAGTGGGTGTGTGTTATGTGAAATCTTTATATAGAGCCTGTTTACAGCCATTCTTCACATTTGCCTGCATTTGCCTTTGTGACATGGATCTGCGATGGAAGATTTTCGACTTCAACTTGGATCTGGACATTGCGATGGCTCAGGCTTATGCAGTGGCTTGCCATGAAGAAAGGGAGAGAGAGAGACAGCAAAGACGTCAGCGGCGGCGTTTGTGGGTACATCCGATTGTTGAACTCCGGGAGAGCCGTGGAGCGTACCACACCCTCTATAGTGAGCTCCGGGCAAACCCCGAGAAATTTACCGACTATACCAGGATGTCACAAGAAAGCTTCAGGGATTTACTTGCTCGTGTCCAACAATTCATCCGGAGACAGGACACACAGCTCCGTCGTGCGATTCCTTCGGAGGAAAGACTCCTGGTGACATTACGGTACGTAATATTGCTAAACCAATGCCTGCATCATTTTATTTGTTTTGCCCTGTACTATTCCAAAGCTGCCAGAATTATTGTTCTGCCATCTAGTAAGTAAAGACCTGCAGAATTATTTGTATGCCATGTATTTTTTTTTCTCTTTAGTTAAATGTTTAAAAAAAACATACAATAATATATATTGTTTTTCTTTCACAGATTCCTTGCTACTAGAGAGAGCCTCTCTTCACTTCACTTCCAGTACCGGATTGGTATCTCCACCTTGTCAGGAATTGTTGTGGACACCTGCCGGGCATTGTGGAATGTTCTCTGTCCAGAGTTTATGCCCCTGCCCACCACCGAAAAGTGGCTAGAAATAGCTGGAAAATTCCGGACAACCTGCAATTTCCTCAACTGTTTGGGAGCAGTTGATGGGAAATACATCCGCATCATCAAACCAAAAAGAACAGGCTCAGAGTACTACAATTACAAGAAGTACTTCTCTACAGTTCTCATGGCCATTGCTGATGCAGACTGTATGTTTGTTGCAGTGGACATTGGGGCATTTGGCCGTGGAAATGACTCACAGGCCTTTAAGAACTCGGACATGGGCCGGAGGTTGTATGGAAACCAGTTCAATTTCCCCATGCCACGGCCTCTTCCCCACACCGAAGGTCCACCACTGCCATTTGTCATGGTTGGGGATGAGGCTTTCCAGATGAGCCAACACCTGCTAAAACCCTACTCCAGCCGGGACTTGGACCACACCAAAAAAATATTCAATTACAGGCTGACCAGGGCAAGAAGAACTGTAGAGTGTGCCTTCGGTATACTTGTTTCCAGATGGCGCATTCTGGGCACAGCTATTCATCTGAAACTGGAACCAGTGGATGAAGTGGTGAAGGCATGTGTGGTGCTACATAATTTTGTTATGTCTAAAGAGCACCCAAACTTTGAACTTGATGACGCAGCTCCTAACCCATTGCCTGAGTTCACTCAGCACCCTCTCAGGTCTTCTGTTGAAGTTGGCCAAATGAGGGACCAATTTGCAGCCTACTTCATGTCAGATGTAGGACGGGTGGAATGGCAAGAACAAATGGTGTAAAAAAAAGTGTTCTTGTGTGTATGTTAATAAAATACCTTCTTGTCTCTATGTTAATAAAATACCTGTGTTTATACCTGTACCAAGTGCAGTCTGTGTTTTTTTTACACTCTAATACAATAATCAACTGGCCAGGTTTACCAGTGAATTCATGATGCAGTGTTTTTTGTGCATCATGAATTTACTAGTAACCCTGACCAGGTGACTATACAGTACATACACACACACAAGTTGTATGACCTTTATCATCTCTCCAGTTTTGGTTCCATTTGCAGCGACGGTGGAGATAAAACAACTAATATTTGTGTCACCTGGCCTGATGTTACAAATAGTGATTTGGAGATGCACTATCATCCGTCACTCTTTATTACATCTGTTATACCTGACCATGTGACTATAAATATTATTTGTAGTATCATCGCTGTGACTTGATTTTGAACACGACTGGAGAGATGATAAAGATTATACATCTTCTACAATACCCAGGCCTGGTGTCATGCTGAAGTGGTGATGCCCCAAATAACACATCCTCACTACAGAATTCATCACGCCTGGCCAGGTGAATAAACATGAGTTATAAACTGCAGCATCGCTACAGTATGCTTGAAATAAATGCAGACTGAAGCGACGCTGCAGGTGAAAACTGATGTGTATTCACCTGCCCAGGTGTGATAGTAATGATACAAGGCCAGGGGATTGTACATAAGGCGGGGGTCACACTCGCGAGTTTGATGCGAGTTAGTCGCACGACTTTCTCGCATCAACACCCGGCACAGCCGCCCGCTCTCGGACCCGAGTGCGCGGCGGCATAGAAATACATGCAGCTGCACACTCGGGTCCGAGAGCGGGCGGCCGTGCCGGGTGTTGATGAGAGAAAGTCGTGCGACTAACTCGCATCAAACTCGCCAGTGTGACGCCGGCCTAACGTGTATTTTCACCATCATCTCCTCAGTTTATTCAAGACACATTGAATAGAGAATGTGGTTAATTACAAGGTATATCTAGAATCCCTGGCCTTGTATCACAAAGTCAAATAATGTTATAAACACACCAGACTCATTTAACTTTTTAGGATACCTGGCAAGGTAAAATAGCTATGCCTTGCACTCAACACCATCCTCTATTCAATATGTGCAATATTAGTAGACAGAGAGACTGGTGGCGAAAATACAAGTCATATATTTTTGTTTTGGACTACACATATCTCCATGAAAGACATAAGAAACATGTGACATTCCTGGAGTGATGTGTATTCCAAAACGAAAAGTGTACGGCGCAGTGTGTGTACGGCGCAGTGTGTGTACGGCGCAGTGTGTGTAAGCGGCGAAAGACACATTAATCAAACCGGATTTACTAAAAGCAGATTTGCACATTTATTTAGTACAACAGGAGCCACACATTGGAATTGCCACTGAAGTTTGGGTGGAGATTTGGATACATTTAATAAAAGCAGATTAGTACATACTTTGTACAACAGGAACCACACATTGGAATTGTCACTGAAGTTTGGGTGGAGATTTGGATACATTTACTAAAAGCAGATTAGTACATACTTTGTACAACAGGAACCCCAAATTTTTATTGAGAATTACGTTTAGGTGCAGATTTGGATACTCTGGGGGTGTGCAGAGATGAAGAACGGCTGGAAAGCGAGGAAGGGGTTCGAGGGGAAGGGGCAACGAAAGTAGTGGGTGAAGGAAGATCAGACATGGAAGTAGAGTCAGGTTGAGACACATTAGGAGGAGAGGGGGGATGGACAAACAAAGTTTTGTTTTTTTTCTTTTTGGGGGCAGGAGGCCCTTGCATGGAACGACTTCGGTGTGACCGCCTTGAGCTGGTGGACCGTGGCCTTGATACATAAAACAGTGAATGTCGGTCATCTGTCTCATGCTCTGTGGGGTCAGTGATGGTGGTGGGAGAAGGAGAAGTGGTGGCGGTGCTCAGAGGAGGACAAGTGGTGGCGGTGTTCCAAGGAAAAGTGGCATCTGTGCTCCTAAACTGTTGCTGAGTGGTGGCGGTACTCCTAGAGGGAGAAGTGGCATCTGTGCTGCTCCTAAACTGTTGCTGAGTGGTGGCGGTACTCCTAGACGGAGAAGTGGCATCTGTGCTCCTAAACTGTTGCTGAGTGGTGGCGGTACTCCTACAGTAGACGGAGAAGTGGCATCTGTGCTCCTAAACTGTTGCTGAGTGGTGGCGGTACTCCTAGACGGAGAAGTGGCATCTGTGCTCCTAAACTGTTGCTGAGTGGTAGCGGTACTCTTGGAATGAGAAGTGGGGGCGGTGGCCCCAGCAGGTACTGCGGTGGGCGGAGTCCAAGACTGCGGACCAGTGTCTGTGGTGGTGGTGCTCCAGACAGGAGCAGCGCTTGCCATGGTGGTGGCGACGGTGGAGTGTCCACCAGTACTCGGACTTGTGGTTGTGTAGTGGTGACTCGGAATACTGGTGGCCGTGCATTGGTATGCAGCAGAAGCGGGTAGTGATGTGTGGCGAATCAGTGGTGGCACAGTTGGATATGCAACCACTGACTGCTGCACGTACCGATTCTGCTGCATAGCCTGCAAGTAAGCAGTGTTGCAGGCCTGCAACACACTCAGCTGTTGCTCAGGACTAAGGTGTTCCGCCATGCCCCGTTCAATTTTACTGAAAAAATGGTGCGCTGGTCTGTTGAGGTCGGCCTCCAGGCGATCAAGCCGCTGTTCGACACAGTTGAAGCGGTGATCCATGTGGGTAAAACCCCATTCCATTAATGAAAAACCGCTTGCCACTGTGCCTAACATCGACTTCATACTGCCATGAAAGGCCTCTCTCAAGTGCATAAACTCGGGCAAGACATTCCTCTCCAAGGCCCTCTGCCGCTGGCGGGAAGTGCCCGCATAACCAGTGGCAGAGACCTGGGAGAGGGGAAGGCCTGATGGACCAGCTTCCTGGCCACCAGATGTCCGTGTTGCTGACCTGCAAAATGCTTCGAGGCTGTCGGATGGCTGGGACGGGTCCAAGGTCGTCCGAGGGAGGACCGCTTCAGGGACAGGCTGCATGGTGCTGCTCCAGGTGCTGTGGAAAGAAAATAAAAACATTACTATAATGCTTTTCCAAGAAGCATCAGCTGTGGAATAGAAAAGCACTGAAAATGAAAAATAAAAAAAATTTGGAAAACTTACGCTATGCTGGCAAGGACTGGTCTCAGGAACGCTGCTGAACCACTGCTGCTGAACCACTGCGAACCTGTCCCTCTGCACGAACATCAGTGTTGAAGCGGTCCTTCATCGAGCGCCAACGTGTGCAGACTTTGTTCACTGCAGGAAAAATAAAAAAAAAAATTAAAATGGAGTCAGGGCAAAATCTGTGTCATCACACACACCTGAGTTAAAATGGCAAACAGTCAATGCAGCATAAAAAAAAAAAATAGCAATAGCATACACAGGGCAGTCACTGTTGAACCAGATGACACTGTTGGGTTTGCCGGTAGAATATATCTACCAGCAAACCCATCAGTGGCATCTGGAACAAGAGTCACTGCGGCATAAAAAAAGCAATAGAATGCACAACATAGCAATAGCATACACAGGGCAGTCACTGTTGAACCAGATGACACTGTTGGGTTTGCCGGTAGAATATATCTACCAGCAAATCCATCAGTGGCATCTGGAACAAGAGTGACTGCAGCATTAAAAACTCAATAGAATGCACAACATAGCAATAGCATACACAGGGCAGTCACTGTTGAACCAGATGACACTGTTGGGTTTGCCGGTAGAATATATCTACCAGCAAACCCATCAGTGCCATCTGGAACAAGAGTCACTGCGGCATTACAGAGAATGAAAATACTTACTAAACGCCTGTTTGAGGTTTGGAGAGGCGCTGTCCCAGCCATCCATCAATGCTGCAGCCACCTCGTTCCATAGCCGCTGGCTCACCACATTGTCCTTGTACTGCGGATCACGGCTGTCCCACAACGGGACACGCTCATGGACCTGGCAGATGAGGGCCTCGTTGTCCACATATAGGTCCTCGTCCCCTTGTGGAACCTAGGAAAAACAAAAAAATTAATTAAAATGTTGTATATATTTCAGAAATAAAAAAAGATGGAAAAAAAATAGACATTCAAAGGCTATATACTTACATTCCGTCTCGCCACCGGGACTTGACTCGGCTGCGACTGCTCCTGCTGTGACTCCTCAATGTCCGTGTCCGACGATGTCTGAAAAAGAAAACCAAATTTTAGCCATTTGTAGATTCAGCAGCTATACTTACCCAAAGGCAGGAAGATACTCACATTACGCTCTGCTTGGGCCAGTTGTTGCCGGGATGGGGAATATTGGGATCCAGAAGAAGACATGCTGCAATAAAAAAATACAAAGCATGAGTACATCTTTTTACATTGGAAAGGACAAGCAGTCATTTGGTTCAAGAATACTCACATTCTTGCACTTTGGATCTGTCTTGGCTGTTTTTTCTGGCTGTAGTAGGGGGTCCAGGAGCAGTGTCTCCAGGCAGTGTAGTATTATTATTATTATTATTATTATTATTGTTATAGATTTTTATAGCGCCATTTATTCCATGGCGCTTTACATGTGAAGAGGGGCAAATATAGACAAGTACAGTAAACATGAGCAATACAAGGCACACACAAGTACAGAAGGAGAGAGGACCCTGCCCGCAAGGGCTCACAGTCTACAGGGATGGGTGAGGATACACTAGGAGGGGGTAGAGCTGGTCGTGCGGTGGTTCAGTAAACTGATGATCACTGCAGGTTGTAGGCTTGTCGGAAGAGGTGGGTCTTCAGGTTCTTTTTGAAGGTTTCCATGGTAGGCGCGAGTCTGATGTGTTGGGGTAGAGAGTTCCAGACTATGGGAGAGGCACGGTAGAAGCTTTGTATGCGGTTGTGGGAAGAAGAGATAAGAGGGGAGTAGAGGAGGAGATCTTGAGAGGATCGAAGGTTGCGTGTGGGTATGTACCGGGAGACCATGTCACAGATGTATGGAGGAGACAGATTGTGGATGGCTTTGTAGGTCATGGTTAGGGTTTTGAACTGGATTCTCTGGACGATAGGAAGCCAATGAAGGGCTTGGCAGAGAGGAGAGGCTGGGGAATAACGGGGAGACAGGTGTATTAGTCGGGCAGCAGAGTGCAGGATGGATTGGAGTGGTGCCAGAGTGCTAGAGGGAAGGCCAGAGAGTAGGAGGTTGTAGTAGTCGAGGCGGGAGATGATGAGGGCATGCACTAGTGTTTTTGTACTTTCATGGTCAAGGAATGCACGGATCCGGGAAATATTTTTGAGTTTGAGACGGCAGGAGGAGGCAAGGGTTTGGACATGTGGCTTGAAAGAGAGGGCAGGGTCGAGGATCACTCTGAGGCACCGAGCGTGCGTGACTGGGGAAAGTGAGCAGCCATTGACGTTAATGGACAGGTCTGGTGGGGGGGGTAGAGTGAGATGGGGAAAGATGATGAATTCTGTTTTGTCCATGTTCAGTTTTAGAAAGCGAGCAGAGAAAAAAGCAGAAATAGCAGACAGACACTGTGGGATTTTGGTCAGTAAGGAGGTGAGGTCAGGTCCAGATAGGTAGATCTGCGTGTCGTCGGCGTAGAGATGATACTGAAAACCATGGGATTCTATGAGCTGTCCCAGACCGAGGGTGTAGATGGAGAAGAGTAGGGGTCCAAGAACTAAGCCTTGGGGAACACAGTGTAATGTATGTAGTACAGTTCATATAGCGTCTTGTGCGTAAGTCCATGCAAACGTGGGTCTTTCAAAGAGCAGGGTTCAGAGTCCACAAGTGCTTCAGAGTTCCTCAGTAGGAATAGCTGGAGTACAAGGTCCAAGGCTTACAGGAGTCAAGTCACAGGTTCACTGCAGGCTAGATTCTGAAGCACTGATTGCTCAGCTGTGGCTGCTTAAGAAGCAAAGGAGAGAATCAGGGCGGGAACATGCAAGCTGGAAACTCCATTTTGACTGAGGGCAAGATAGCTGCAGCAAGACAGAAAGTAAAATGGCTGACGAACAAACTGAGTTTCAGGAATATATACATAGAACCTTACATTACTCCCCCCTTAAGGACAACCTCCGGATGACCTCAGACCAGGCTTGTGTGGGTACCTCTGATGAAACTGACGGAGCAAGCGAGGAGCATTAACGTTATTGACCGGTTCCCATGAGTTGTCCTCCACTGGGTAGCCCTGCCATTTAATCAGATATTGTAACTGATTTCTATACAACCTGGAATCTAAAATCCTTTCCACCACAAATTCTTCCTGACCATCGACTAGCACTGGGTCAGGGCAAGGAGAGGAACGTCCAGGAAACGTATTGGGTGTCGCAGCCTTTAGTAGGGATACATGAAAGACAGGGTGGATTCTCATAGTTCTGGGCAGTTGAAGACGACAAGCAACGGCACTTATAATTTTACTGATTTTATAGGGTCCAATGTACTTATGTCCCAACTTAGACGATGGAATCCTTAACTTAAGATTTCTGGTTGACAGCCAGACCAAGTCTCCTACCTTGAAAGCTGGTGCAGGTTTACGAAATTTATCTGCTGCTTTCTTGTACCTTTCTTGAGCCGATTCCAGATTTTCCTTTAGAAGATCCATATTCTTCTGTAAAGATGTGATTCTTTCAGCCACTGCTGGTAAAGGCGTTTCTATGGGAAATCGTGGTAGAATGTTAGGATGATAACCTAGATTAGAGTAAAAAGGAGACTGTTTAGTGGAGGCACTCTGAGAGTTGTTATACGAGAACTCAGCTAATGGAAGTAGATCCACCCAATCATCCTGTAGGTGGCAGATAAAGCAGCGGAGATACTGCTCCAGGGTTTGATTGGTTCGTTCGGTCTGTCCATTAGTCTGGGGATGAAAAGCAGAAGAAAGGTTTACTTTAATGTCCAATGCTGCACAGAAATTTTGCCAAAACCTAGAAGTGAATTGCACCCCTCGATCGAAATAACCTCATCCGGTACTCCATGTAAGCGAAACACATCTTTAATCATCAAATCTGATGTCTGTTTTGCAGTGGGTAAGCCGACACAAGGGATAAAATGAGCTGCCTTTGTTAGACGGTCAACCACCACTAGAATGGTGTTCTTCCCCTGAGAGGTTGGTAACTCCACAATGAAGTCCATAGAAATGGATCCCCACGGGCGGGACGGGGTGGGAAGAGGCTGTAACAGACCAGTTGGTGAGGAGCGAGGTGTTTTGCATCTTGCACAGACCTCACATGAAGTGACATAATTCAAAACATCCTTCCTGCAAGTGGGCCACCAAAAGAAACGAGAAAGAAATTCCTGTGTCTTTAGAATTCCTCTATGCCCAGCTATCTTGGAATCGTGAATGAGTTGCAATACTCTTAATCTGACTGTTTCAGGAATATACAGACGTTGTCCCTGAATCCACACACCATTCTTAAAGACAAGACTTACGTCCCTTGGGGGTTGTGCCAAAAAGGAATCCGCATGGTATGCTTCCTTGATGTCCTTAAGTAGGTCTTGATTATGAATTACTCCTAGGAATCTAGAGTCAGGAAGAATAGTCTTAGGAGGAGTAATTGGACGTGTCTCTGCTGAGTAAATCCTAGAGAGTGCATCAGCCTTTCCATTGCACGATCCTGGTCTATAAGAGATGATAAAATTAAATTGGTTTAAGAAAAGATTCCAGCGAGCCTGGCGAGGAGTCAGGCACTTAGCCGACCTGATAAACTCAAGGTTACGATGGTCTGTCAGGATGACTATTTGCTGTGCAGCTCCCTGAAGAAGGTGTCTCCATTCTTTGAAGGCGGCAATAATGGCCAACAACTCTCTATTGCCCACATCGTAGTTCCTCTCAGCCGAAGACAACTGCTGGGAAAAGAAGGCACAGGGATGCAAGACATTCTTCTCACCTGTTCTCTGAGAGAGTATAGCTCCAACAGCACAGTCTGAAGCATCCACCTCTATTATGAAGGCAAGCTCGGGGTTGGGATGTACTAGGATAGGTGCAGTGGTAAATTTATCTTTTAGACGGGAAAATGCTTCCTGGGCTTGGGGAGTCCAGGAAAACCTAGACTCTTTCCGGGTAAGTTGAGTGATAGGTGACACTACCTCAGAGAAATTTCTAATGAAACGTCTATAGAAGTTGGCAAACCCGATGAAGCGCTGTACCTCCTTCACATTTCTAGGACTTGGCCAATCCTTGATGGCTTGGGTTTTGCTTCCATCCATACTAATTCCTTGTGTAGACAGTACATACCCCAGAAATTGAATTTCGGTCCTATGGAATTCACACTTTTCAAGTTTGATGTAAAGATGATTTTGTCTTAGACGTTCCAAGACCATTCTCACATGTCCATGATGTTCCTCTGTGGAGTTAGAAAAAATTAGAATATCATCCAAATAAATTACCACGAATGTATCTAGGAGATCCCTGAAGATGTCATTCACCAAGTGTTGGAAAGTGGCTGGGGCGGTACTCAGACCAAAAGGCATAACTAGATATTCAAAGTGTCCATAGCGTGACCTGAATGCAGTCTTCCATTCATCCCCAGGTCTAATACGGACTAAGTTATAGGCCCCACGAAGATCTAGTTTAGAAAAAATTTTGGCATGTCGCACTCTCTCCAATAACTCAGGGATTAAAGGCAATGGATAACGGTTTCTAATAGTAACCTTATTGAGTTCCCTATAGTCTACGCATGGTCTCAGAGATCCATCTTTCTTCTTTACAAAGAAGATGGGTGCACCTGCAGGAGATGAAGAGGGGCGTATGAAGCCCTTGGCTAGATTTTCATCTATGTAATCCTTTAAAGCCTTTAGCTCGGGCCCCGCCAGGGGGTAGATCTTACCAAAAGGTATCTCTGCTCCAGGCAATAATTCAATTGGACAATCATATGGACGGTGAGGAGGAAGCTGGTCAGCGTTCTTCTTGTCACATAAATCCACATAGTCCTGGTATACAGCTGGTAGTTCAGGGACTGACATGATTCCTTTAGGAACAGAGCAAGCTGAAACTTTTGGACTCATCTGTTTCTCTGGAAAGTGTAATTCCTTGGTCTCCCAGTTAATGGTAGGATTCTGAGCCTGCAGCCATGGTAGCCCTAGAATAATGAGAAAGTGGGGAGAAGAGATAAGCATAAAGGACAGTTTCTCTTGATGATCTTTACCCATAAGAACCCTCAAAGGCTCTGTTTCCTGATCCACTGGTCCAGAGGTCAGCAGGGAGCCATCCACAGTTTCCATCTGTACTGGAGTAGCCTTCTTCACTGAACGTATTCCCTGTTTCAGAGCAAAGGAGACATCCATAAAATTTCCACTTGCCCCTGAGTCGATCATAGCAGAGCTAGACACCCAAGCTGAGTCAACCCAGAGTTTGATGGAAAGAAAGCAATGAGAATTGTTTTTCTTACAACTCAGCTGGGACACCGCTGAGGAAACTTGAAAAATGGCAGCGTTTACACAGTCAACGTCCTCAGAGGTAACAGAGTTTAAGTCCGAGAAATCAAGATCTGTTGCTGCAGATCTCTCTGGAGCCTGAGGCTCGGACCTGACAGATCCCCTCTCGCAACACTCACAATGAATGAGTGCTGCAGTAGTCTTACGAGAACGGCTGGGGCAGTTTATAATGAAGTGCCCTGACTTACCACAATAGAAACATAGATTCTCCTTAAAACGATGTTCCTTGCGTGCATCACTAACCCGTCGTTGTAAAGAGTCTACCTGCATGGGTTCAGGTTCAGGTTCCCGTGTAATCCTACTCAAAGGTTCCTTAGCTGGAGAGGAAGGTAGGAAAAGGTTAGTACGATTGCTTTCGAACCATCTCTCTTGCCTGCGTTCAGTCAGACGAGTATCAATACGGATGCAGTAGTTAATAAAGTCACCTAACGCAGTGGGAGGGTCGGCACAGCAAGTTCATCCTTAATCAGTGGAGATAACCCCTTTCGAAAAATAGATTTTTTGGCGGAACTGTCCCAGGTGGTATCAAGGGCCCATCTCCTGAAATCCAAGGCATATTCAGCTACCGAGTGCTTACCTTGGCGCAAAGCTAACATGGCTGCTTCAGCTGTTGCACCTCGATTGGGGTCATCAAACACCTGCCCCATGGCTGAAATAAAATCATCAAGGTGATTCAAACAATCATCCTCAGTCTCAATCAGAGGGTTTGCCCACATTAAAGCCTTGTTGGTAAGCAACATAATTATAGTAAGCACCTTAGATCGTTCAGTGGGAAATTGTGAAGCATGTGCAGAAAAAAAAAGATTGCATTGATTAATAAATCCCCTGAATTTCTCACGTTCACCGCCAAAACGAAAAGGGGGCAACTTGGGAATCCCAGCACTCGGGGCTACGGCAGGAGCCTGGACTCGCCCCTCTAGAACCTCAATCCTGGCTCGCAAATCCTGGGTAGTCTGTCCAACCACTTGCAAATTGTGATTATTGAGGTCCTGTAGATTTGTAAAACGGGACTTTATATTCTGCAAATCTGCAAGGATATTATCAGTCACTCCGCAAAGTTCCTTTATGCGGGCCTCCATTTTCCAGATCTTTTAAGACAGGATTACTGGAAGAAGAGGAGAGAAAAAAAAAAAACAATAGTGTTTACCTGTGGTAACACTGCAAAAAGAAAAAACTTAAGGGAATTGCTCACCTGGAATGGTTGTGAGAAGTCACAACCACTGTCATCACAGAAAGTACAACCGGACGTCTGATATCCACAGTACAGCAGACACAGCCTTTCCAGACCCAGCAGACACTAACGTTTTGGCTTCAGAATCTTGTAATGTATGTAGTACAGTTCATATAGCGTCTTGTGCGTAAGTCCATGACGCAAACGTGGGTCTTTCAAAGAGCAGGGTTCAGAGTCCACAAGTGCTTCAGAGTTCCTCAGTAGGAATAGCTGGAGTACAAGGTCCAAGGCTTACAGGAGTCAAGTCACAGGTTCACTGCAGGCTAGATTCTGAAGCACTGATTGCTCAGCTGTGGCTGCTTAAGAAGCAAAGGAGAGAATCAGGGCGGGAACATGCAAGCTGGAAACTCCATTTTGACTGAGGGCAAGATAGCTGCAGCAAGACAGAAAGTAAAATGGCTGACGAACAAACTGAGTTTCAGGAATATATACATAGAACCTTACGCACAGACAGACAGGGGGCGAGGTGAGGAGGTGGTGTGGGAGAGGGAGACACTGAATGTTCGGTTTGTTAGATATGATGAGATCCAGGATAGGGCCAAGCCTGTGATGCCAAGAGATGAGAGAATCTGTAACAAGAGGGAGTGGTCCACAGTGTCGAAGGCAGAAGACAGGTCCAGGAGAAGGAGGACAGAGTAGTGACGCTTGCTCTTGGCGGTTAGCAGGTCGTTGGTGACTTTAGTTAGGGCAGTTTCAGTTGAGTGATGCAGTCGGAAGCCTGATTGTAAGTGGTCAAAGAGGGAGCAGGAGGAGAGGTGGGAGGACAGTTCAAGATGGACATGCTGTTCCAGTAGTTTTGAGGCATAAGGGAGAAGAGATATCGGGCGATAGCTAGACACAGAGGATGGGTCAAGGGAGGTCTTTTTGAGAATGGGTGTGATCGAGGCATGTTTGAAGGATGAGGGGAAGACACCATTTGTAAGTGAGAGGTTGAAGAGGTGTGTTAGAGTAGGGGTGAAGACGGTGGCGAGGCTAGGGAGGAGGTGGGATGGGAGCGGGTCAAGCATGCAAGTGGTGAGGTGTGATCTTGATAGGAGGGTGGAAAGCTGATCTTCTGTCAAGGTGGAGAAGTTGGTTTTGGAGGAAGAGGGTTGAGCAGCTAAGAGGGGCAATGGGGGCTGTGGGCCAAAGCTTTCTCTGATTGTATCAATCTTCTGCTTAAAGAAAGAGGCAAAGTCTTCTGCAGAAATGAGAGGAGAAGGAGGAGGTGCTGGGGGACAGAGTAGAGAATTGAAAGTGTTGAAGAGCTGTTTAGGGTTGTGAGACAGGGAGGATATGAGAGATGAGAAGTAAGTTTGCTTTGCAGCAGTGAGCGTGGATTTGAAGCTGGTGAGGGACTGCTTGTATGCGGTTAGGTGCTCGGCAGAGCGGGATTTTTTCCATCTCCGCTCAGCAACCCTGGAAGCCCGTCTCAGTTCTTTGGTCAGGCCGGTCAGCCAGGGCTGCTTGTTGATTGTACAAGTTTTGCTATGTGTGAGGGGGGCAGCTGAATCAAGTGCTGCTGTTATTGTAGTGTTATAAAAGGTGGCAGCAGAATCTGTGTCATGAAGTGAAGATATGTCTGTAAGAGGGAGGAGGGACTCAGAGAGCATTGGTAAATTGAGGTGTTTGAGATTTCTGCGAGGGTGAGTGAGTTTGTGGAGTGGGGGTTGTGCACTAGAAGAGGAGAGAGAAGAGAACGTCAGTAGGTTGTGGTCAGACAGGGGAAGGGGTGAGTTAAGTGAGATTAGTAAAGGAACAGAGGCGGGTGAAGATAAGGTCGAGCGTGTGACCATCTTTGTGAGTGGCCGCAGAGGACCATTGAGTGAGGCCAAAGGAGGCAGTGAGCGATAAAAGTTTAGAGGCCGCTGGGGTGGAAGCATCAATGGGGATGTTGAAGTCACCCATGATGATAGTGGGGATGTCAACAGAGAGGAAATGGAGCAGCCAGGTGGTGAAGTGATCGAGAAAGGTGGAGATGGCAAGTTCTGGGGGGCGGTAGATGACAGCCAGCTGGAGGTTGGAGGGGGAGTAGATGCGGACGGAGTGCACCTCAAATGAGGGAATAGTAGCGGAGGGGGATAGTGGAATTGGGGTAAAGGAGCAGGTATCAGATAGGAGCAAACCAACTCCTCCACCACGTTTGTTGCTGGGGTGGGGAGTGTGAGATAGGTGGAATCCACTGTATGAGAGTGCAGCTGGTGAGGCTGAGTCAGAGGGTGTGAGCCAGGTTTCGGTGATGCCAAGGAAGGAGAGTTTAGTAGGGTCCAGGCTGGATCTTCAGGCTTTTATAGGGGTCCAGGATGGATCTTCCAGTCTCTTATCAGCATGCAGTGTCTCCAGGCAGTCTGAGTAGGGGTCTGTCTGGCACTGAAGACACCTTCCTTTATCTACACTCCTCACAAACAATGTATCTTGTGTAGGGGGTGTTTTAGACAAGTGTCTAGACATTGTTTACTCTAAAATCGCGTACGCACACAAGCGCTGACGAGCGCACAGCCACGCGCCCGCCAGCGCCCCCATAGAAAGCAATGCTACTTTTTGGCGCATAGCGTGCGCACACGTGCTCACGCGCTTTTTTAAAGTGGTGGGCCGGAAAAAACAATGCAACATGTAGCGTCTAGCGCGTCTGGGCGCACACCTGGAAAATGCGCTGCGCACGCCAAACGCTGATGAGCGTGTGCAAGCGCTAGACCCTGCGCCCGCCATGTTAATGATAGGGGAACATTGCGCATGCAACCGATGGCGCACGATGCGCAGCGCTAAAAAACGCAAGTGTGAAAGTAGCCTAAGATACAATAATGTTACGCTCCAGGAAGACATCCAGGCCTCTCTTGAACCCCTCGACTGAGTTCGCCACCACCAGGCAAGGAATTCCAGATTCTCACTGCCCTAACAGTATTATATTATTTATTTATATAGCACCATTGATTCCATGGTGCTGTACATGAGAAGGGGTTACATACAAATTACAGATATCACTTACAGTAAACAAACTAACAATGACAGACTGATACAGAGGGGAGAGGACCCTGCTGCTGTGAACATTTTGGAGACGACTTAGGCTACTTTCACACTTGCGTTTTGAGCGCACATAAAACGCATGAAAAAAACGCGTGCAAACGCTTGTAATCGCTGCGATATTTAGTCGCATAAGTGTGCGCATTGCTGAAAAAAACCACAGCGATTGCATGCGATTTCAAGCGTTTTTGCATGCGTTTGTGTTTTTTCGCGGCGCATTTCACAGGAGGAAAATCCTTGAAAAATTCTTGCAACTGACTCCACCAATGGGACACCAGTGGGTGTGTGTTATGGGAAATCTTTATATAGAGCCTGTTTACAGCCATTCTTCACATTTGCTTGCATTTGCTTTTGTGACATGGACCTGCGCTGGAAGATTTTCGACTTCAACTTGGATCTGGACATTGCGATGGCTCAGGCTTATGCAGTGGCTTGCCATGAAGAAAGGGAGAGAGAGAGACAGCAAAGACGTCAGCGGCGGCGTTTGTGGGTACATCCCATTGTTGAACTCCGGGAGAGCCGTGGAGCGTACCACACCCTCTATAGTGAGCTCCGGGCAAACCCCGAGAAATTTACCGACTATACCAGGATGTCACAAGAAAGCTTCAGGGATTTACTTGCTCGTGTCCAACAATTCATCCGAGACAGGACACACAGCTCCGTCGTGCGATTCCTTCGGAGGAAAGACTCCTGGTGACATTACGGTACGTAATATTGCTCAACCAATGCCTGCATCATTTTATTTGTTCTGCCATGTACTATTCCAAAGCTGCCAGAATTATTGTTCTGCCATCTAGTAAGTAAAGACCTGCAGAATTATTTGTATGCCATGTATTTTTTTTTCTCTTTAGTTAAATGTTTAAAAAAAACATACAAAAGTATATATTGTTTTTCTTTCACAGATTCCTTGCTACTGGAGAGAGCCTCTCTTCACTTCACTTCCAGTACCGGATTGGTATCTCCACCTTGTCAGGAATTGTTGTGGACACCTGCCGGGCATTGTGGAATGTTCTCTGTCCGGAATTTATGCCCCTGCCCACCACAGAAAAGTGGCTATAAAATAGCGGAAAAATTTTGGACAACCTGCAATTTCCCCAACTGTTTGGGAGCAGTTGATGGGAAACACATCCGCATCATCAAACCAAAAAGAACAGGCTCGAAGTACTACAATTACAAAAAGTACTTCTCTACAGTTCTCATGGCCATTGCTGATGCAGACTGTATGTTTGTTGCAGTGGACATTGGGGCATTTGGTCGTGGAAATGACTCACAGGCCTTTAAGAACTCGGACATGGGCCGGAGGTTGTATGGAAACCAGTTCAATTTCCCCATGCCACGGCCTCTTCCCCACACTGAAGGTCCACCACTGCCATTTGTCATGGTTGGGGATGAGGCTTTCCAGATGAGCCAACACCTGCTAAAACCCTACTCCAGCAGGTACTTGGACCACACTAAAAAAATATTCAATTACAGGCTAACCAGGGCCAGAAGAACTGTAGAGTGTGCCTTATACTGGTTTCCAGATGGCGCATTCTGGGCACAGCCATTCATCTGAAACTGGAACCAGTGGATGAAGTGGTGAAGGCATGTGTGGTGCTACATAATTTTGTTATGTCTAAAGAGCACCCAAACTTTGAACTTGATGATGCAGCTCCTAACCCATTGCCTGAATTTACTCAGCACCCTCTCAGGTCTTCTGTTGGAGTTGGCCAAATGAGGGACCAATTTGCAGCCTACTTCATGTCAGATGTAGGACGGGTGGAATGGCAAGAACAAATGGTGTAAAAAAAAATGTTCTTGTGTGTATGTTAATAAAAATACCTTCTTGTCTCTATGTTAATAAAATACCTGTGTTTATACCTGTACCAAGTGCAGTCTGTGTTTTTTTTTACACTCTAATACAATAATCAACTGGCCAGGTTTACCAGTGAATTCATGATGCAGTGTTTTTTGTGCATCATGAATTTACTAGTAACCCTGACCAGGTGACTATACAGTACATACACACACACAAGTTGTATGACCTTTATCATCTCTCCAGTTTTGGTTCCATTTGCAGCGACGGTGGAGATAAAGCAACTAATATTTGTGTCACCTGGCCTGATGTTACAAATAGTGATTTGGAGATGCACTATCATCCGTCACTCTTTATTACATCTGTTATACCTGACCATGTGACTATAAATATTATTTGTAGTATCATCACTGTGACTTGATTTTGAACGCACACTGGAGAGATGATAAAGATTATACATCTTCTACAATACCCAGGCCTGGTGTCATGCTGAAGTGGTGATGCCCCAAATAACACATCCTCACTTCAGAATTTATCACGCCTGGCCAGGTGAATAAACATGAGTTATAAACAGCAGCATCGCTACAGTATGCTTGAAATAAATGCAGACTGAAGCAACGCAGCCGGTTAAAACTGATGTGTATTCACCTACCCAGGTGAGATAGTAATGATACAAGGCCAGGGGATTGTACATAAGGCGGGCGTCACACTGGCGAGTTTACTGCGAGTTAGTCGCACGACTTTCTCGCATCAACACCCGTCACGGCCGCCTGCTCTCGGACCCGAGTGCGCGGCGGCATAGAAATACATGCAGCTGCACACTCGGGTCCGAGAGCGGGCGGCCGTGCCGGGTGTTGATGAGAGAAAGTCGTGCGACTAACTCGCATCAAACTCGCCAGTGTGACGCCGGCCTAACGTGTATTTTCACCATCATCTCCTCAGTTTATTCAAGACACATTGAATAGAGAATGTGGTTAATTACAAGGTATATCTAGAATCCCTGGCCTTGTATCACAAAGTCAAATAATGTTATAAACACACCAGACTCATTTAACTTTTTAGGATACCTGGCAAGGTAAAATAGCTATGCCTTGCACTCAACACCATCCTCTATTCAATATGTGCAATATTAGTAGACAGAGAGACTGGTGGCGAAAATACAAGTCATATATTTGTGTTTTGGACTACACATATCTCCATGAAAGACACAAGAAACATGTGACATTCCTGGAGTGATGTGTATTCCAAAACGAAAAGTGTACGGCGCAGTGTGTGTATGGCGCAGTGTGTGTACGGCGCAGTGTGTGTATGGCGCAGTGTGTGTACGGCGCAGTGTGTGTAAGCGGCGAAAGACACATTAATCAAACCGGATTTACTAAAAGCAGATTTGCACATTTATTTAGTACAACAGGAACCACACATTGGAATTGCCACTGAAGTTTGGGTGGAGATTTGGATACATTTAATAAAAGCAGATTAGTACATACTTGTACAACAGGAACCCCAAATTTTTATTGAAAATTATGTTTAGGTGGAGATTTGGATACTCTGGGGGTGTGCAGAGATGAAGAACGGCTGGAAAGCGAGGAAGGGGTTCGAGGGGAAGGGGCGACGAAAGTAGTGGGTGAAGGAAGATCAGGCATGGAAGTAGAGGCAGGTTGAGACACATTAGGAGGAGAGGGGGGATGGACAAACAAAGTTTTTTTTTTTTTTCTTTTTGGGGGCAGGAGGCCCTTGCATGGGACGACTTCGGTGTGACCGCCTTGAGCTGGTGGACCGTGGCCTTGATACATAAAACAGTGAATGTCTGTCACCTGTCTCATGCTCTGTGGTGTCAGTGACGGTGGTGGGAGAAGGAGAAGTGGTGGCGGTGCTCAGAGGAGGACAAGTGGTGGCGGTGTTCCAAGGAGAAGTGGCATCTGTGCTCCTAAACTGTTGCTGAGTGGTGGCGGTACTCCTACAGTCATGGACAAAAGTTTTGAGAATGACACAAATATTAATTTTTACAAAGTCTACTGCTTCACTTTTTCTAATGGCAATTTGCATGTACTCCAGAATGTTATAAAGAGTGATCAGCTTAACAGCAATTACTTGCAAAGTCAATATTTGGCTAGAAAATGAACTTTATCCCCCAAAACACATTTCAACATCATTGCAGCCCTGCCTTAAAAGGACCAGCTAACCTCTTTTCAGTGATTGCTCCATTAACACAGGTGTGGGTGTTGATGAGGACATGGCTGGAGATCAATCTGTCATGATTAAGTAAGAATGACACCACTGGACACTTTAAAAGGAGGCTGGTGCTTGGCATCATTGTTTCTCTTCTGTTAACCATGGTTATCTCTAAAGAAACACGTGCAGTCATCATTGCAATGCACAAAAATGGCCTAACAGGGAAGAGTATCGCAGCTAGAAAGATTGCACCTCAGTCAACAATCTATCGCATCATCAAGAACTTCAAGGAGAGAGGTTCCATTGTTGCCAAAAAGGCTCCAGGGCGCCCAAGAAAGACCAGCAAGCGCCAGGACCATCGCTTAAAAGTGTTTCAGCTGCGGGATCGGGCTACCAGCAGTGCAGAGCTTGCTCAGGAATGGCAGCAGGCAGGTGTGAGTGCATCTGCACGCACTGTGAGGCGGAGACTATTGGAGCAAGGCCTGGTCTCAAGGAGGGCAGCAAAGAAGCCACTTCTCTCCAGAAAAATATCATGGACAGACTGATATTCTGCAAAAGGTACAGGCAGTGGACTGCTGAGGACTGGGGTAAAGTTATTTTCTCTGATGAATCCCCTTTTCGATTGTTTGGGACATCAGGAAAACGCCTCATTCGGAGAAGGCAAGGTGAGCGCTACCACCAGTCTTGTCTCATGCCAACTGTTAAGCATCCTGAAACCATTCATGTGTGGGGTTGCTTCTCTCACAGTCTTGCCTAAAAACACAGCCATGAATAAAGAATGGTACCAGACTGTCCTCCAAGAGCAACTTCTCCCAACCCTCCAAGAGCAGTTTGGTGATCAACAATGCCTTTTCCAGCATGATGGAGCACCTTGCCATAAAGCAAAGGTGATAACTAAATGGCTCAGGGAACAAAACATAGAGATTTTGGGTCCATGGCCTGGAAACTCCCCAGATCTTAATCCCATTGAGAACTTGTGGTCAATCATCAAGAGACGGGTGGACAAACAAAAACCTAAAAATTCTGACAAAATGAAAGCATTGATTGTGCAAGAATGGACTGCTATCAGTCAGGATTTGGTCCAGTAGTTGATTGAGAGCATGCCAGGGAGAATTGCAGAGGTCCTGAAGAAGAAGGGTCAACACTGCAAATATTGACTTGCTGCATTAACTCATTCTAACTGTCAATATAAGCTTTTGTTACTCATATGTTTGCAATTATATTTCTGTCTGTGATAAAAACATCTGTCAAACACACATAAAAACCAGAGGGCAGCAGATCATGTGAAAATAGAATATTTGTGTCATTCTCAAAACTTTTGGCCATGACTGTAGACGGAGAAGTGGCATCTGTGCTCCTAAACTGTTGCTGAGTGGTGGCGGTACTCCTAGACGGAGAAGTGGTGTAACGCTGGTATTGTCTGTACTTTGTTTTCCAGCGTTACTTTGCATGTTTTTTGCATTAACCCTTTTGCTCCTTTCCCCCTAACCAGCTGGGATACTGTTGTCTGTTACCTATATGGATGCTGCTCAGTTCCCGGCTCTGCTGCGTACCCGTACTTGCGTGAGTGGCTCCGCTGCTTTGCATGACCGCCCGCATGTGCGGTTCCTGACTTGCTGTGAAAGCCGTCCGTAGCTTGCAAAGTCCTCTGCAGTGGTGCATGACTTACTGCGTGGTTGGCAGCAGCCATTGTTGGGTTCCCTCTGTGTTGTGCTGTCTGGCTCTGCATAGGGGGCGCGGCCCACACCTGTCCTGCTTTTATGAGGATTGGGTGTTTACTAGAATTACTGCTCCAGCCTATCGCTGTGAAGCAGCTCATATATAAAGTTCCCCAGCCCTAGTGGGCGTTGCCAGAGCTTCACATTGAATCCACACTGAATCCCTGAACCTAGCCGTATGTGGTTGTGTGTTCAGCTCCTGCTCTGAATTTGATCAGCTCTGGAGAGCTGATTCCTGTTCCTGCTGTGTCTTGTTCCCTGATCCTGGATCAAACCCGGTACCTGAATGTCTGAATTGTGTCTTGTGTTTCCGCCTATGCTGGGGGCTGATTACCCAGATCGCCGTTCCTGGAGGCTGTATATCCAGGCCTGTTCCTGCTGTGTCTAATTACCTGAACCCCTGATCCTGGATCGCATCCTGTACCTGAATGTCTGAACTGTGTCCTTTGTGTTATGTTCCTGAAATCCTGCTGTGTCCAGAACCCTGTGCCAGTGACTGTGAATCCTTGCTATATAACCTGAGTTCATCTTGGAAGAAGGAGTCCGGTGTGTGCTGAGTTTCTGTTACTCTGTGCTCAGCCTCTGTGCAATCTCCGGCCAGTTCCCGTTGAGCCTGGCGGGGCTTGCACCAGACCGCTGGGGTTCCTTTTCAGGTCGCTGTCAGATGTCCGGATCCTATGCCTGATGACCATGGCCTGATGTCCGATGTCCGACGACCACTTCCAGATGTCCGGATCCTATCCTTCCTGCCTGATGTCCGGATCCTGCCGATCATTGCCAGATGTCCGGAGCCTGCTGATCGGTGCCAGATGTCCGGAGTCTGAGGCCTGTGTTCCAGTCCGTGTTCCTGTGATTCAATCCATGTTCCTGTCCGTGTTCCTGACTCCCTGAGACCCAATCCGTGTTCCTGATGTTCTTGTCCGTGTTCCTGACTCTCTGGGATCCAATCCGTGTTCCTGTCTGTGTTCCTGACTCTCTGGGATCCAATCCGTGTTCCTGTTGTTCCTGTGCAGTCTAACTCTGTTTCAGCCATCAGCTCCTGATTCCAGTTACCTGTCTGTTACCTGTCGGCTTGCCTGTCTGCCATCCGTCTGCAGTTCCTTCCAGAGGTTCGGACGTCATCTGCAGAGATCCCCGGCTCTTGCCTGCTCACCTGGGAGCGATCATCTGCCATCCGACTGCAGCTCCATCCGGAAGTTCGGACATCATCTGCAGAGATCCCCGGCTCTTGCCTGCTCACCTGGGAGCGATCATCTGCCATCCGACTGCAGCCTACCTGGAGGCTCCACCATATCAGGTCGTATATACCTGCCTGTCCAGAGACTGCCTGGTCACTTGTCGTGACAACCTGCCTGTCCCAGAGACTGCCTGGTCACTTGCCGTGACAACCTGCCTGTCCCAGAGACTGCCTGGTCACTTGCCGTGACAACCTGCCTGCCTGGTCACTTGCCGTGACAACCTGCCTGCCCTGGTCACTTGCCGTGACAACCTGCCTGCCCTGGTCACTTGCCGTGACAACCTGCCTGCCTGGTCACTTGCCGTGACAACCTGCCTGCCTGGTCACTTGCCGTGACAACCTGCCTGCCCTGGTCACTTGCCGTGACAACCTGCCTGTCCCAGAGACTGCCTGGTCACTTGCTGTGACAACCTGCCTGTCCCAGAGACTGCCTTGGTCACTTGCCGTGACAACCTGCCTGTCCTGCCGGTTCCTCCTTGGTCTACCCTGTGATGACGTCTGTCCTGGGTCGGTGTCTGATGTTCTCCTGCTGAGCCTGTGCTACGCCTGAGGCCTGAGAGAGAGGCCGTCCTAGTATGCCCGTGCCAGATGACCCTGGACTTCATCAACCCGTGATGACCCCGCCATCGTCTGACGTTCGTCCTGGGCCGGTGTCTGATGTTCTCCTGCTGAGCCTGTGCTACGCCCGAGGCCTGAGAGTGAGGCCATACTAGTATGCCCGTGCCAGATGATCCTGGACTTCATCAACCCGTGATGACCCCGCCATCGTCTGAAGTCTGTCTGAGGTCGGTGTCTGATGTTCTCCTGCTGAGCCTGTGCTACGCCTAAGGCCTGAGAGAGAGGCCGTCCAAGTATGCCCGTGCCAGATAACCCTGGACTGCATCTACCCGTGATGTCCTCCAGCACTCGTCTGTGATCCTGAGTCGTGTACCCTTCTCTGATGTGCGGAATCGGGAGCCCGGTCTTATGTTCTGTTTTATGTACTGTGTTTCTTTAAGTAAACTTTATGTTTCTTCTTACCTGAAGTTGTGCGGTGTTGTCTAGTCCTGCAGGTCGCCACCTTGCCCACATGCTCAGCTGCCACGGATCCCGGTCGCTGCCCTTCCCTAGTCCGGGCAGGCCCGGGTCTCCCTCCGTGGTCCAGTGGGTCCACATTCTCATCATCTGGGACCCATGCCTCACGTCGTCGTGGACTGGCGGCGTGGGAGCATTGGCTAGCTAGGCAAGCTATGCCATGTCCCGGCGCCCCACAGCCGTGGGAAGCGCTACAAGTGGCATCTGTGCTCCTAAACTGTTGCTGAGTGGTAGCGGTACTCTTGGAATGAGAAGTGGGGGCGGTGGCCCAAGCAGGTACTGCGGTGGCGGGAGTCCAAGACTGCGGACCAGTGTTTGTGGTGGTGGTGCTCCAGACATGAGCAGCGCTTGCCATGGTGGTGGCGACGGTGGAGTGTCCACCAGTACTCGGACTTGTGGTTGTGTAGTGGTGACTCGGAATACTGGTGGCCGTGCATTGGTATGCAGCAGAAGTCGGTAGTGATGTGTGGCGAATCAGTGGTGGCACAGTTGGATATGCAACCACTGACTGCTGCACGTACCGATTCTGCTGCATAGCCTGCAAGTAAGCAGTGTTGCAGGCCTGCAACACACTCAGCTGTTGCTCAGGACTAAGGTGTTCCGCCATGCCCCGTTCAATTTTACTGAAAAAATGGTGCGCTGGTCTGTTGAGGTCGGCCTCCAGGCGATCAAGCCGCTGTTCGACACAGTTGAAGCGGTGTTCCATGTGGGTAAAACCCCGTTCCATTAATGAAAACCGCTTGCCACTGTGCCTGACATCGACTTCATATTGCCATGAAAGGCCTCGCTCAAGTGCATGAACTCGGGCAAGACATTCCTCTCCAAGGCCCTCTGCCGCTGGCGGGAAGTGCCCGCATAACCAGTGGCAGAGACCTGGGAGAGGGGAAGACCTGATGGACCAGCTTCCTGGTCACCAGCTGTCCGTGTTGCCGACCTGCAAGTTGCTTCGAGGCTGTCGGATGGCTGGGACGCGTCCAAGGTCGTCCGAGGAAGGACCGCTTCAGGGACAGGCTGCATGGTGCTGCTCCAGGTGCTGTGGAAAGAAAATTACTATAATGCTTTTCCAAGAAGCATCAGCTGTGGAATAGAAAAGCACTGATTATGAAAGATAAAAAAATTTTGGAAAACTTACGCTCTGCTGGCAAGGACCGGTCTCAGGAACGCCAACTCACGATAGTAGCGATATTTCCTTCTGGCCCATGCTGCTGAACCCCCGCGAACCTGTCCCTCTGCACGAACATTAGTGCTGAAGCGGTCCTTCATCGAGCGCCAATGTGTACGGACTTTGTTCACTGCAGGAAAAATAAAAAATAAAAATTTAAAATGCAGTCAGGGCAAAATCTGTGTCATCACACACACCTGAGTTAAAATGGCAAACAGTTAATGCAGCATAAAAAAAAAAATAATAGCAATAGCATACACAGGGCAGTCACTGTTGAACCAGATGACACTGTTGGGTTTGCCGGTAGAATATATCTACCAGCAAACCCATCAGTGGCATCTGGAACAAGAGTCACTGCGGCATAAAAAAAGCAACAGAATGAACAACATAGCAATAGCATACACAGGGCAGTCACTGTTGAACCAGATGACACTGTTGGGTTTGCCGGTAGAATATATCTACCAGCAAACCCATCAGTGGCATCTGAACAAGAGTCACTGCGGCATAAAAATAGCAATAGAATGCACAACATAGCAATAGCATACACAGGGCAGTCACTGTTGAACCAGATGACACTGTTGGGTTTGCCGGTAGAATATATCTACCAGCAAACCCATCAGTGGCATCTGGAACAAGAGTCACTGCGGCATAAAAAAAGCAATAGAATGCACAACATAGCAATAGCATACACAGGGCAGTCACTGTTGAACCAGATGACACTGTTGGGTTTGCCGGTAGAATATATCTACCAGCAAACCCATCAGTGGCATCTGGAACAAGAGTGACTGCAGCATAAATAAAGCAATAGAATGCACAACATAGCAATAGCATACACAGGGCAGTCACTGTTGAACCAGATGACACTGTTGGGTTTGCCGGTAGAATATATCTACCAGCAAACCCATCAGTGGCATCTGGAACAAGAGTGACTGCAGCATTAAAAACTCAATAGAATGCACTGTTGTCATATGCAACAGATCAAAACTTAATATATATGTGTAGCAGGAGGACTTTATGCTGACCTGACAGTAGATGGCGATGTTGTGTAACGTTTCCTTCTTTAATATATTGTATAAGAATTAGTCTCTCTTCTTGTTTAGTTTCACTTTCGTTTTGTTCCTGTTACCTGATGCAATGCTGTAATGACTGTGCATTATTCCTTTACTCATGTTCAGAGAAAGTAAATGCTTGTTATCCCATGCAACTTGCTCTGTGAAGTTTCCTCTGCAAAGGTGTGGATTCAGAAGCTGTGCAACATGCACAACATAGCAGTAGCATACACAGGGCAGTCACTGTTGAACCAGATGACACTGTTGGGTTTGCCGGTAGAATATATCTACCAGCAAACCCATCAGTGCCATCTGGAACAAGAGTCACTGCGGCATTACAGAGAATGAAAATACTTACTAAATGCCTTTTTGAGGTTTGGAGAGGCGCTGCCCCAGCCATCCATCAACGCTGCGGCCACCTCGTTCCATAGCCGCCGGCTCACCACATTGTCCTTGTACTGCGGATCACGGCTGTCCCACAACGGGACACGCTCATGGACCTGGCAGATGAGGGCCTCGTTGTCCACATATAGGTCCTCGTCCCATTGTGGAACCTAGAAAAAACAAAAAAATTAATTAAAATGTTGTATATATTTCAGAAATAAAAAAAGATGGAAAAAAAATAGACATTCAAAGGCTATATACTTACATTCCGTCTCGCCACCGGGACTTGACTCGGCTGCGACTGCTCCTGCTGTGACTCCTCAATGTCCGTGTCCGACGATGTCTGAAAAAGAAAACCAAATTTTAGCCACTTGTAGATTCAGCAGCTATACTTACCCAAAGGCAGGAAGATACTCACATTACGCTCTGCTTGGGCCAGTTCTTGCCGGGTTGGGGAATATTGGGATCCAGAAGAAGACATGCTGCAATAAAAAAATACAAAGCATGAGTACATCTTTTTACATTGGAAAGGACAGGCAGTCATTTGGTTCAAGAATACTCACATTCTTGCACTTTGGATCTGTCTTGGCTGTTTTTTCTGGCTGTAGTAGGGGTCCAGGAGCAGTGTCTCCAGTCAATGTAGTAGGGGTCCACGCTGTTTTTGCAGGCTGTAGTAGGGGTCCAGGAGCAGTGTCTCCAGGCAGTGTAGTAAGGTCCAGGCTGGATTTTCAGGCTTTTATAGGGGTCCAGGATGGATCTTCCAGTCTCTTATCAGCTTGCAGTGTCTCCAGGCAGTCTGAGTAGGGGTCTGTCTGGCACTGAAGACACCTTCCTTTATCTACACTCCTCACAAACAATGTATCTTGTGTAGGGGGTGTTTTAGACAAGTGTCTAGACATTGTTTACTCTAAAATCGCGTACGCACACAAGCGCTGACGAGCGCACAGCCACGCACCCGCCAGTGCCCCCATAGACAGCAATGCTACTTTTTGTGCATAGCGTGCGCACTGCGCACACTTTTTAAAGTGGTGGGCCGGAAAAAAATGCAACATGTAGCGTCTAGCGCGTCTGGGCGCACACCTGGAAAATGCGCTACGCATGCCAAACGCTGATGAGCGCGTGCAAGCGCTAGACCCTGCGCCCGCCATGTTAATGATAGGGGAACATTGCGCATGCGACCGATGGCGCACGATGCGCAGCGCTAAAAAAACGTAAGTGTGAAAGTAGCCTTATGAGCTGAAGCTCCCTCTGGTGGTTGCTGAGGGTATTGAACCTATCTTGAATACCAAGAGTCCTACACCCACAGATAACGAGTGGGTGTCAGGTGGTACTGACTGGCTTGATATAAGTGAGCTGATCTCCCATGATCCTCGCCGGTAATCAATTGTGCTTCCTGGTTTAGTTGGAATTCAGCTTGCTTTCCTGCTGTCTCCTGCTTGCGTTCAGATAAGTCTCTTTCAGTTTTTTTTACTGTGGTTTGAATTCCTTGCTTTTTGCTGTATTGCTTTTTGTCTTCAGCCGGGTCCCCTATGGGGGACTTTGGCTGGTCTCCATTCGTTTTTTGTATTTGTTCATTTGCTCAGTTCTTGTGATATTTTTCTGCTGGGTAGCTACGTATCCACACCAGAGATCTGATATAGGTGGTCGAGACCGTGTGGTCTGTGTTTTTGGATTCAGAAGTGTTGGAGTTTTTCCTAGGGTTTTTCTGGGTTGCAGAAAGTATTCTCTCCTTTGCTGTCCTGTCTAGACAGTTTTGGGCCCCAGCGTTTGCTCAATCTATTTTCTGTTTGTGTTCGTGTTTTCATCTTGTCTAACCGCCATTATATGTTTGGGGGCTTCCTACTCTTTTGGGGTCTACTCCGGGGCAGTTAGCTTTCCTCTTTCCATCTTCAGGGATAGCTATCTCTCCGGCTGTGCTGAGGCATCTAGGCCACCGTAGGTACGCTCCACGGCTGCTTCTAGTTGTGCGGTTAGTTTAGGGGTCTGCAACCTATTAGTTTCCAACCTCTCTGGTGTTAGGCTGCCTATGCGGTTTTTTGCTCCCGCCTCCTCAGCTACCATAACATAACAGAATTACCGGCCATACTGAAAATTCTATGGTACTCAATAGAAGGGAAAAATAGTAAAGGAAAAAAAAAGTTGTCA